>JAPVLO010001917.1:0-48404 GCA_027257055.1 Cephalopachus bancanus
CGCCCGGCGAAAGCCGCAGCGCCCGCCTCGCGGCGGAGTCCTTGCCGGCCGCCAGCAGTCGGCCTTCCCGTCCCCGGCGGGGGTGCTCGGTGCCCGCCGCTCCCCCGTCGCTGGGCTCCGAGGCCGAGAGGCCGGGAGCACGGACGCGGCCCTTTCTCTCCTTTGGTCTCTGTTCCGGCGTTTGGTCTCGTGCGGCGAGTCGGGCCCTGGCTCTGCCTCCCAGGCTGGCGTGTCGTCCCGCTGGTGCGATCGTGGCCACCACGGCCTGGACCTGCCGGGCTCGGGTGAGCCTTCCTCCTCAGCCTCCCAGGTAACTGGAGCCCCAGGGTGGAGGCCAGGCCTTGCCAAGTTGCCCAGGCTGGTCCTCGAGCTCCTGGGCTCAGGCGGTTCTCCCACGTCAGCCTCCCAAAGTGCTGGGATCACAGGCGTGAGCCACCGCGCCCGGCTATGGTTTTTGGGGGGGGATTTGAGTCAGGGTCTCACTCCGTCACCCAAGCTGGAGTGCAGTGGCACAGTCCGCTCACCGCAGCCTCGACCTCCTGAGCTCAGGTGATCCTTCCATCTCGGCCTCCAAAGCAGCTGGAGCTGCAGGGTAGAGGCAGGGTCTGGCCAAGTTGCCCAGGCTGATCTCAAACTCCCGGGTTCAGGCAGTCCTCCCGCCTCGGCCTCCCAAAGTGCTGGAATTGCAGGCGTGAGCCACCATGCCCAGCAAAATCTTAAGACCTGCAAGAAGGCAGTCGGGCATCCAGAGGTCTCCGAGAGCCTTTGGCAGATACAGCCAGAAAACTGAACGTAGCCGTGGCCATGAAAGAAACGACGAGGCAGGGAGAAACAGGAGGGCGGGAAGCGGCTCGGATCGAGCAGTGCTGACTTCGACAACCCCGCGCTGCCGGGCTTCCTTCTCAGCGAAGGCAGGTATCCGTTCCCCGGGGGCTCAGCTTACGGGTCTGGGAAGCAGACAAGACCACCTGCTGGTTTCTGCCACTCGGGGCTTTGGCGGAGTTTACTTAACCTAAGCGGGCCTCCATTTTCTCCTTTGTAAAATGAAGACGGAAGGATCCATGGGACGAATTCTTGGGAAAAGGTAAAGTTACAGAGACTCTCAGGTGGTCAAGATTCTACCGCCAAACCAAAGATGACGGCTTTCTACCTTTTACAAGTTTGTTCCCCTGAGGATAGCTACTGTTTTTTTTCTTTTTTTATTAATCAGTATTTTTTTATGGTTTTGTGGGGTACAGTTAAGGGTTAGGTGTACAATTACGTTTCATTCAGGCACCCTGTTGATAAGAGGTGTTTTCCCATCCCCAGACAGATATTTGCGACTGTTAATCCCATCCCCCTCCCCCCCATAGTTTACCAGTACCGTCAGTCATTTTCAATAGCTACTATTTTAAAAAATGAGACTGGGTGCAGCTCAAGGCTGTAATCCCAGCACTTTGGGAGGCCGAGGTAAGGGGATTGCCTGAGCCCACGGGTTCCAGAATAGCCTGGGAAACTTGGCGAGACCTCATCTCTACAATGAATCAAAAAATTAGCCAGGCGTGGTGGCACATGCCTGCAGTTCTGGCTATTTGGAAGGCTGAGGCAGAAGGATCGCTGGAGCCCAGCAGGTTGACGCTGGGGTGGCTGTGAGCACGCAGCTGCACTCCGGCCTGGTCTACAGAGTAAGACTGCAACTCAAAAAAATGAAAAATGAAAAACAAGCAAAAAAATGGAATTTTGATGCATGGTTGATGGGAATGGAAAATGGAAAACAGTCTGGCAGTTTCTCAAAAGTCTAAATATAGAATTACTATGTGATCCAGCAATTCTGTTTCTAGGTATACCGGGGGGACCCCCCAAAAAACCTGGAATTTTTTTGTAAAAATTGTGCATTTATTCTTACGTGTTTGAACTTCAAACTCCTCTCTGTTTGATGCAGTACACCTGTCAAGATGCTTTTTCCGCTGCCCAAAACCACTTGTGGACTCATCAGCGTTAATCCTTTGAACTCTCCTGCCATTTTTTGTTTCACCTCTTCCACATGGGCAAAATGTGTCCCTTTGAGGACTTTTTTCAGCCAGGGAAGCAAACACAAAAAAGCCACTCGAGGCGAGATCAGGTGGACAGGGAGGGTGGGGCCTGGGGATCGTGCCACTTTGGGTCCACAACCGCTGAACCCTCAGTGCAGCATGGGCAGGTGCGAACGTAAGTCACCTGTCATGAAATGGGTAAACGCACTGAAAGAACCTCCAGAAAAATTCACCCAGGCTGAATGCGGTCTCTCGCCACGATGCTAGCCGGTCCACAGATGCCAGTGGGTTCCTAGAACACTTACCTAGCGGGGTCAACCTGTACTTCAGGGGGCCCGCTCTCCAAGTGGTAATTCTGGTTGTGGGGAGGGTCCCCCGTTGGAGGCCCCCAAAGGATTGAAAGCAGAGACTCAGATACTGGCCCATCAATGTTCAAGCAGCTTATTTGCAAGAGTCAAAAGGCAGAAACAATCCAAATATCCTTTCTCAGATGAATGGATAAAAAATGATGGTAAATGCGTGCAACGGAATATTGTTTAGCCTTCAAAATGAATGAAATGCTGATAGATGCCATGACCTGGGTCAAACTTGGAAACATGACACTAGGTGAAGTAAGCCAGACACCGAAAGGACAAAGGTTGCACAGTGCCACTGATATGAGGTACATAGAAGAAGAAAATTCAGGGACAGGAGAATAGAGGCTACCAGGGCCTGGGGGAGGGGAAAAAGAAAAGGAGGCGATGTTTAGTGGGTAGAGCTGGTCCACGGCTGCCGATGGGTTCCAAGAACACTCACTTAGCAGGGGAAGCCTGTCATACAAAGGGCTCTCCCTCCAAAAGATAATTCAGTTTTCTGGATGGGGAAGCATGTGTATACATATTTTTCATTCCCAGGCTACACTCACACACACCCTACATATATATTATTTTATTTTATCTTATTTATATTTATATATATATAATTTGCTCAGATTATTTTAATGTGTAGCCACTCACGGGACCTGCTGGGACAGAAATTTGAGTCGCATCTGGGCTTGGAGATGAGCTTCCATGCTCATTATCCCAGGTTCGTTTTCTTTTCTGATGCCTAAAACAGTTGACCCTTTAAAAGTCCTTGCCTTGTTTAGAACTGCAAATTCCCAGCCAATCCCACCCCCACTTGTATAAATAATCTTGGTATACTTCTAAAAGGGAAAATAACTTTTTTCTCTCTCTCTTTTGATCTTAGACTCATTGGCTAGAGCTCTGTGAATTAGGCTGACGGAAGACAGTTTAGCAAAAGAGCAAGAAAGAGTCATTTACACATGCACACCTTTGGGGGCTCTCAGGGATAAGTCACTCTAAGGGGTGGTTAGAGCTTAGACTTCCACAGCTTCTGCACAAAATTCAGTACATTCCTAGAGAAGGGACAAGACGGAGGAAAAGGACCTTGGTTTCTAGGGTGGCAAATTGAAGAAATATATGGGGGAACGACTGAAAGGTAAGGGCAGGCCAAGTGCGGTGTCTCAGGCTGTATTCCCAGCACTTTGGAAGACCTAGTCGAGTGGATTGCCTGAGCCCGCGTATTCAAGGCCAACCCCAGCAACTTGGCAAGACCTCATCTCTACAGTAAATCAAAAATTAGCTGGGCGTGGTAGCATGCACCTATAGTTCCAGCTAACTGGAAGGCTGAGGCAGAAGGATCGCTGGAGCCCAGCAGGTCAATGTTGGAGTGGCCATGAGTGTGTCACTGCACTCCAGCCTGGGTGACAGAGTGTGACTCCAACTCAAAAAAAAAGAAGTAAAGATAAGGGCAGTTAGGAAGGTTTGTTAAGTGGATTCCTCTGGTGTCATCTCCAAGCTATTATGTGTCTGTAGTTGTCTTTGGGGATTAATTTCCATCTTTCATGGTAGGGAGTTAGAAGGGACACACTTACATACTTACATCCTGATTTCCTTGACATTTTGCTTGCCACTTCTCCAAAAGGGGGTACAGAAAATAAAAATTACAGAGTGGATATGAGTCTAAAGCCTAATCCCAAGCCAGGCACGGTGGCTCACACCTGTAATCCCAGCACTTTGCGAGGATCACTTGAGCCCAGGCGTTCAAGACCAGCCTAGGCAACATAGTGAGACCTCATCTTTACAAAAAAATTAAAAGTTAGCCGGATGTGGTGGCACATGCCTGCAGTCCCAGCTACTTGGGAGGCTGAGGCAGAAGGATGGCCTGAGCCTAGGAGGTCGAGGCTGTGCAAAGGTTCAAGAAGTAGTTAGTGAATGAGTTTGGCCGCTGCACTCCAGTCTGGGCAACAGAGTGAGACCCCAGCTCAAAAAAATGAGTAATCCCAGACCTTCCACCTCTTTCCACAGGACAGAATCTTTGACGAAAGGAGATAAAGAGAGAGTCTGCCACACGTCGTGCTCCACCAAATTCATATTCAACGAGGCTGTCTTCTCGGGTGGTGTCTTCATCCTCTTGTGTGTCTCCACAGGTGCCATCTGCTCTCTCCTCTTTTCACGGATGCCGATGTATCCAGCAAAGATGAGTGATGCGAATCCAAGCTCTGACGCCCCCTCTCCCGCCTGCACTTGTACGTCTTGTGTTCCTTCCTCGGCACTCTCTTGCCATCCCTGCTCCCCTTTTGAAAATGGGGTCATGCTGTACATGTTGTCCATCCACAAGGAAGAGCTGCCAAGGTTCAAGAGGTAGTTAGTGAATGAGTTTTGCCCCAGCTCTGTCCACGCCACCTGGGAGCAGCTGAGGACAGCCAGCTGGGCGGAAGTGGTTCACCTCTTGATAGAGAGAGCACTTCCCTGGACGACGAGCTTGGGATGTGACTTACAACATCTTTGCCAAAATGAACCTGAGAAATCTGTGTTTTCTGGTGCAAAAGGAGCTACATGGTGAGTGGTGGTCTGGTATAAAAATGGGGGTGGCTTGGGTGTTAGAGCTAGCCACTCTGCCAGACACCCATGTCATTTTTGGCCACTTGAACAAGAATGCAAATAGTAGGGTAAGATGGCAGATCTAACCCAAATGGCAAAGACTTCCTGTTGGTGTGTGTGTGTGTGTGTGTGTGTGTGTGTGTGTATATGTATATATATATACAATTTTTTTCCAAGTCAGGATCTCGCTCTGTTACCTAGGCTGGAGTACAGTAGCATGATCATGGCTTACCGGCCTCAACCTATTAGGCTCAAGCAACCCTTCAACCTCAGCCTCCTGAGTACCTGGGACTATAGACTCATGCCACCATGCCTAGCTAATTTATATATATATATTTTTTGGTAGAGACAAGGGGTCTGGTTATGTTGACCAGGCTGGTCTTGAACTCTCTTGGGTTCAAGCAGTCTTCTTGCTTTGGTCTCCTAGAGTGCAGAGATTATAGGCATGAGAACCCTATCTGGCTCGTACTGGCATATATTTTTAAAAACGTAACTGAATACTGCTTATATGAGGTAAGATTTAAATAAAGATACAGAGAAGTAGGAAATAAAACATTGGGAAAATGTATACCATAAAAACAATGAAAAAAATAAAGCTGGTGTCACAGTGGTGATGTCAGCAATGTAATATTTAAGGCAGGATGACTAACGATTAAACAGGACCATTTCACAGTGACCAAGGGGCCACTCCCACAGGAAGACATCAGAGTCCTAAACCTCTCTGCCACAACCTCTCAATGTGTATGAAGCCAAACTTGTCTACGGTAGCCTCTCTTTTTGGGGAAAGGGGGTTGTAGACTCACTCAGTCACCCAGGCCAGAATGCAGTGGCTTGATCACAGCTCACTGCAGGCTTGATCTCCTGGGCTCAGGTCATCCCCCCACCTAAGTCTCCCATGTAGCTGGGACTACAGGTGTGTGTCACCTTGCCTGGCTAATTTTTTTTTGTATTATTATGTTTTGTAGGGACGAAGTCTCACTATGTTGCTCATGCTGGTCTCAAACTCCTGAACTCAAGCAATCCTCCCATCTTGGCCTCCAAAAGTGTTGGGATGACAGGCATGAGCCATGCACCCAGCCTGTCCCTTCCCCCCATCCCACGGCTTTTCTCTCTGAGATTTTAGTTACCCATGGTCAGCCATGGTCCCAACAGCAGGTGAGATGTTTTGTGAAAGAGACCACATTCATATAACTTTTATTACAGTATGTTGTTAATTTTTCTAATTTATTATTGTTGCTATCTCTTACTGTGCCTATTTTTTTATTTTAAATTTTAAAGATATAGGGTACAATTCAAGGTTAGGTATACAAATGGTCATTGTCCAGGTAAAGCTTGGGTTCACTTTGGTCCCCACTTCACCTGGTTTGAGATCACAGGTACCCTTATTGATGAACTATGTCCCCCTTCCCGCCCCTGACAGTTTCCCACCACTGCCAATCCTTTTCTTATCATATTATGGTTAATGTTCAGCGTCTGCTTATGAGTGAGAACATGTTGTACTCAGTTCTTTGTTTCTGTGATAGATCACTCAGTGTTATAGACTCTAATCCATCCAAATTGCTGTGAAGTTCATAATTTTGTCCTTTATGGCTGTGTAATATTTCATCGTGTATATGTACCACATTTTTTTAATCCAGTCCTCTTTTCATGGGCAGCAGTGTTGGTTCCATGTTCTTGCTACTGTGAACAATGCTGCAATAAACAAATGTGTGCAGGTATCTTTTTTATAGAATGACTGAGTTCTTTTGGATATATTCCCAGTATGAGCATTGCGGAGTCATATGGAAGGCCGATTTTTAGATCTTTTAGGAATTGCCACACTGTTTTCCACAGAGGCTATACTCCCACCAACAGTGTAGAAGTGTTCCTTTTTGCCACATCCTCTCCAGCATCTGTTGTTTTTTGAGCTATTAATGGTAGCCCTCCTGGCTGGAGTTAGGTGGTATCTCAGTGTGGTTTTGATCTGCATTTCTTTGATGACGAGTGAGGCTGAGCACTTTCTCGTGTACCTGTTGGCTGCTCGTATGTCTTCTTTTGAGCAGTGTCTGTTCATATCTTTTATCCACTTTTTAATAGGGCTGTTTGTTTTTTTCTTTTCAGCATGTTTGCATTCCTTGTAGATCCTAGATGTTAGGCCTTTGTCAGATACACAGTTGACAAATATTTTTTTCCCAGTCTATGGGCTGCCTCCCCACTCTCTTGATGATTTTTTGGCTTTGCAAGAGCATGGGCACTTGAGGATTTGATCAGTAATTGGCTTCCATTCCAATTTCCATAAGGGTGTCTCCTGCATTTTCTAAGATTCTTATAGTTTGAGGTTTTACATTTAGGTCTTTGATCCATTTAGAGTTGATTTTTGTGTATGGTGATAGGTAGGGGTCCTGTTTCAATCTTCTGCATGTGTTCAGTCATTTTTCCCAGCACCATTTGCTGAAGAGGTTCTCCTCTCCCCAGTGGCTGTTGGTGGAGGCTTCATCGAAGATGAGTTGATTGAGAAATGGAGGTTTTGCTTCCGGAATCTCTATCCTGTTCCGTTGATCTTTATGCCTATTCTTGTGCCAATACCAGGCTGTTTTGATTATTGTAGCAAAGTTTGAAGTCTGAAAGTGTGATACCTCCTGCTTTGTTTCTTTTACTGAGGATTGTTTGTGGTCATTTATGTTTCCATATGAATTTCTGTATTGTCATTTCCAGGTCTGAGAAGAATGATGCTGGCAATTTAATGGGTATTGCGTTAAATCTGTAGATTGCCTTGGGTAGGATGGACATCTTAACAATGTTGATTCTTCCAGTCCATGAGTGTGGAATATTTTTCCATTTGTTTGTGTCTTCTTTGATTTATTTGAGCAATGTTTTGTAGTTTCCATTGTAAAGGGCTTTCACTTCTCTGGTTAGGAAGATACCAAGGTGTTTCTTTTCTTTTCTTTTTGTGGTTATTGTGAATGGGATTGTGCTTTTTATTTGTTTCTCTGCCTGCTTGTTGCTGGTGTATAGGAATGCAACTGTAGTAGTACATATTTAAAAAAACAGTATGTAGCTATGGTGTTATACTATCCACGGTTTCAGGCATCCACCAGGGGTCTTGAAACACATCCCCTGAGGATAAGGGAAGGCCACTGTATGCAAAAACAGACAAATCCACAAATATGATATGAGATGTTAATTCACCTCTCCCAATACATAGCTGACACTACAAGTCATCAATGCTTTTATCAGCAAGAACAAAGGAAATTGGTAAACTACACACTTTAAAAACATAAACAGGCCCCAGCCTAGTGGCTCACCCCTGTGATCTCAACACTTTGGGAGGCCAAGGTGGGAGGATGACTTGAGTCCAGGAGTTCAAGACCAGCCTGGGAAACATATCAGAGAGTGTGTGTGTGTGTCTTACATATACATATGTGTGTGTATTTGTATATATTTCTGCCTTGGTGTTTGGCCTATGAGTTTATGTTATTGAACACCTTCCTCAGCGCATCATTGAACAGCACCACTGTCTCCTTCCCTAACATCACTGGGATGGAGATCTAGGTAGTTTTCTTCTCCCTGAACTGAGCTGGTGTGAGAATGAGACTCACACTGTGTAGCCACTCCAGCCTAAAGGGGCTCATGGTGTCCTTGTCATCCTTCCTGCCACGTAGACCTTGTCATACTCATGGGACAAGCTCCTGTTTTTGTCCCTTCCAGCCCTTCTACCTAACTTGGAGCCAGAGGACTTGAATTCCAGAGAAACACAAATGAATCTGAAGGAAGAAGGAACTGGTATGTGCCACATCCTAACAGACCCTGATAGAAAATGGGCTATCGGCCAGGCACGGTGGCTCACGCTTGTTCTCCCAGCACTTTGGGAGGCTGAAGCGGGAGGATCGCTTGAGCCCAGGAATTTGAAACCATCATGGGCAACATAGCAAGACCTCATCTCTATAAAAAGTAATCAAAATATTAGCCAGGCATGGTGGTGTGTGCCTGTAGTCCCAGCTACTCCCGAGGCTGAGGCGGGAGGATCACTGGAGCCCAAGAGGTGGAGGCTGCAGGGAGCCACGGCTGTGCCACAGCACTCCAGCCTGGGTGGCAGAGCGAGACCCTGAATCGAAAAATTAAATAAAATTCAATGTAAAGGGCAAGAAAATGGATTTCGGACTGGGGTGAATAGCTCCATTCCTAAGGCAAGGGAGATTATAAGTTAGTATGTCCAGTGTTACATCCACCAATCAGAACTTAAGCAAAAAGGGCAATGTTGGACTCACCTGACTAGGGAAGCCGCCTTCCGTTCCGGCTGGACGCAGGGTCTCACACGACCTCATCAAGGTGCTGCCTCTTCCTTCCTACAGCTCTCTCTTCTTCTGTTGGCTTCAGCCTCGAGCTGCCTCCTTTGCTCTGGGCCCCCAGCTGCTCTGAGCCTGGGCCACACCTGCTTTGCGATACTGGCAGAAAAAGAGCGCTTGTTTCCTAATATTTCCAGCATGGCTTCTGGAAGGGACTCCACTGAATGAACGAAGGTCATGAGCTCGTTAGTAGATAAGATGCTCTGGTTGGTGAGGAGGAGTAGCTCGTGGACTCAGGAGAGAGCTTGCGGGGGGGCCCATCACAGTCCCATTTGGTGATGGGGAGGGGAGGGAGCAGTTGCCCAAAGAAGATCGGGATGCCGTCACCAGCCTGGGAATGGCTGGCAGGCAGGCAAAGACAGTCGACATCCTCACAAACTCCTCCTTCCTTCACTGTCCAGGGCCATCCAAAGGAGGGCTCTAGGAAGAAACCAAATGGTGTTCACACGAAACAGCCTTTCTCAGTTCGACCGTATAGAGAAGTCAGGTCAGAAGGACCAAGGGCCAAAGGAAAGCCTTTTAATCTGTCACGAAAACATACGGGAATGAACGTAAGCTTGTCCGTTCTAGCCCTGGCTTAGGTCAGTTTCACTCCTTCAACAAATCCTTGTGAGCCAGATCAGTCAGTTCTACTCTGATCCTAGAGATGACGAGGTTGAGGCTTAGAGAGTCTGTGACTGGCTCAAGGTCATAAAGCTATCAAGCAGATCTCAGACGCCTAGAAAGCTTCCCTCTCTACCTGTCAGCCAGGTATACGGTGAGAACCTGACATCATCTCTACCTTCGTGAAGTTTATGGTGGAGGGAAGCGTGAGGGAGGAGGGGAGAATCCCACCCTGGGAAAGAGGGTTTATGACAGAGCTTGTCAACCGTCTACCCAAAGAATTCTGCCTTTTTATTTTAAGATTGGAAAATACAGTTTATTTAGAAAGTCAATTGAGGGGAGAGAGGGGGAGGGGGGAGATTCGCTTCCCCAGGGTAGGGGAAGAGGTCAAAGCTGAGGAAAGCATGGACGCCACAGCTCAAAGAGCCGCATGGCCCAGCCTAACAAAGACAATGGCCTCTCCCTTCTTTTACACTACCAGAACCCAATTTTACATGGAGATGAAATGTGCCCCTCCCCATGGGAAATGCCTGTTTCCTGCTTTCCTTGACGTTGGAGTTATTATGGGACATGTCAATCATGGTCTAGGCTATGAGATGTAAGTAGAAGTCTCCTGGGTGTGTCTGTTTATATCGAAAACAGACATGGGTCCTCAGCACGACCCTTCTCCCAACTGTTTCAAATTTGAATGCAGATAAAGCTACAGCAGTGATCTTCTCCCTGTGGGGGTGAGAATACAAAGAAAAGGCTGAGGGAATCACGGTGCTGCTGCTGCCCGTGGAATTGTGGAGCCGCTAAACCAATTTCTATCGTGTTCGTTATGTCCACCATATTTCGTTTGTCAAACACAGTTCTTGTTTTGTTGAAGCCGCTTCAAATTGAGTTTCTTGCTCATTGTTGCTTCTTAATTGATGCAGCAATATCAGGGGAGGTATCTAAGGAGTCAACCATGTTATGGGGCTTAATGTAGGCATCAGGCTAGTTTTCTTACTGTTCTATCAGTTCTTACCAATAACTGACGTTGCACCCTGTATTTCTCCCTGCTCACAAATCTCGATAAAATGGGGAAGTACACATCAGATGTGATGAGAAAGTATTTCAACGTCTGGGGCAACACCACTTGACCTGGGAACCACAGGTGCTTCTTGTTCCAAAACATATACAGACATGAGATGTACCGATCATGTCTATTTCAACCCAAAAGACCTCACAGGAGGAGCCCAAGACCGTGGTCTTACAGGGCGTTCCTGGGATGGGAAAAACAACCCTGGCTAAAAGAGTGATGTTAGAGTGGGCGAGAAATAGGTTCTGCCCGCATGAGTCCCAGTTTGCTTTCTACTTCCATTGCCAAGTGAGCCTGCCGGTGGAGTAGAGCTTCTCAGAGCTGATTGCGGGCAAGTGGCCAGGATCGCAGGCTCTCATGTCAGAGATCATGTCCAAACCGGACCAACTTCTGCTCCTCTTTGATGGTTTTGTGGAATCCACATCCACCCTGGTCGGAAAACCGGATGATTTGAGTGAAGACTACAACCGGTAGTTGCCTGGGTCTGTTCTACTGAGCAGTCTACTAAGCAAAAGAAGGCTGCCCGAGGCCACGCCGCTGGTCATGATAAGATTTACTTCTTGGCAGACTTGTATGCGCTTGCTGAAATACCCCTCCCTCGTCACCCTGACAGGGTTTAATATGGTGGAAAAGGTTTTTTTGGGGAACACAGGGGAAGGAGATATCACCTTGAGTTTTGCCATGGAAAACACAATTATCTCCGTGTGTGGCGTCCCTGTGGTCTGCTGGATGGTTTGCTCTTGCCTGAAAGAGCACATGAAGAGAAGAAAACGTCTGACAGAGGTGTGTCCAAACGCTACAGCTGTGTTCGCCCAATATCTTTCTAGGTTGTATCCAAGCACCAAGAACCTCTCCGACAAGATCCACCAAGAGCAACTGGAAGGTCTGTGTCATCGGGCTGCAGAAGGCATGTGGCGTAAAAGTTGGGTGTTTGATGACAAAGACCTTGAGAAGGCCAAGATGGGCCTCACACCCCATGCACACTGGCTCCTACAGAGCCGTGCCACAGGGCGCACAGCCAGAGCCTCACAGGATCCTGAAGCGTGTTTCCAAATAATGTTTTGGTGGACACACATGTGCACACACACACACGTGCGCGCGTGCACGCACCTGCACACGTTTGCCAGGGCTACCTGGTGAGAGGCAGTCTATGAGTGTCGCTCTGTAAGGCAGCGTGCGTGTTGACATCCAGAGAGCTCAGTCCTGTAGGGTGCACGCCGGCCCTGACCCACCTCTGTGCTCCTCATTCAGGTGTTGGCAGATGCTCTCGCACCTGGTCCTGGGTAAGTTCAGGGACCTGACCGACACCTTCTCCTCCCCGCACACTCACAGGAAAGTGCTGACCAGAGTTGTCATGATGACAGGCAAGCACGTTGGTATCATGTGTCACCTGCCTGTCTTCACGTGTAACAAATGTGAAATGCTCTCAGTCTAGAAAGACACTGAGACACACCAACAGGAGATGGTTTCCTCTTTTTTTTTTTTCTTCAGACTGTTTATCATATCAAGTGTAGGAACAGCACTTACAAATCTTTTTTCCGGGAGTTGGGACTAAAGGTAGTCAATATCTGTCTGGGGAAGGGGAGACACCCCTTATTAACAAGGGTGCCTGAACGATGCACATTTGTATACCTAACCCTTAACTGTACCCCACAATCTTGTAATAAAAAATATGTTTTAAAAAAACAAATCTTTTTTCCTCCTAAATGTTCTTTTTCACCTGTTTGTTTCAGTTGGAGAAAGCGATTGCTTTAACACTTGATTCCTATCAACTTTGTTATAAGAATGACCTCAATCTGCTCTGGAAAACAAGAGACTTGCTGACTCTTGCTGTATTTGAAACTAAGACCTGTCTGATGTATCAACTAATATTAATGCTGCCAGATATGTTCCATGTGACTTTTATGGGGGAGGGAGAAAACTCTAGCAAGAGTAGAAAATCCCTGGGAAAGCACAATTTAGGATGGCAGAAGCAACCCTGTTAAATGCATCTAGTGGCTCCTCGTAGCGAAAGGGACCCCCGCCTTATCTCCATACCACAGGAGTGACGGCATGCGGCAGCAGGTCATGCCTTGAAAATGGGAGCCACATCCACAGTCGGTGTCAAGCTCCTGGGGTAGGGCAGGACTCAGGGAGAAGGCCACCATCCTGGGGACCCTCTCTACACTTGGCATCAGCTCAGCCCAAGCCGGACCGCTGGGTGTAGGAAGCAAGTCTTAAGAGCCAAAGAGGAAGGGAGGTGGGAATGGTTGCCTGTGCACCTGCCAGCCAGGAAGAGTTCCTAGTTCTCTGTGAGGGTGACCAGCTTGTTCCTTCCAGCTGAGGGGCTCACCTCTCTGAATTATGGAAAGGGCTTGATTCTCTCATGCCTCTGCATTGACTCCCTCCCCCCCACTTGCTGCCCTAATAAACATGAGTGCTCTGACAATGACAGTTGGGTGTTTTTTTTTGCCATATGTTTACTTTGGCCCAGTTAAGGGTGTGCTGGGAAGGATGAAGTACCTTCAGCAGCAGTTTGGGCTTCAGTTTGGGGTTTTTTTTTTCTTTTGGAGTTGGAGTCTCACTCTTGTCACCCATGCTGGAGTGCAGCGGCATGCTCAAGGCGACCACAGCCTCGACCTGCTGGGCTCAGGTGATCCTTCTGCTTCAGCATTCCAAGTAGCTGGAACTACAGATGCACACTCTCATGCCCGGCTGGTTTTTGTGACTTACTGTAGAGACAAGATCTCACCAAGTTGCCCAGACTGGTCTCTAACCCCGGGGCTCAGGCAATCCTTTCACCGCAGCCCCCCAAAGTGCTGAGATGACAGGCTGAACCACTGCACCCAGCCCGGCCTTCAGTTTTTATTCTAATGTTTGGCAGCTGTATTTTCCTCCCTCTTCTGATCTCTCTTTACTGTTATCTTTTACATTCCCAAAAGGTGAGCATGTCAACCACTTAGAGAGATCCATCACGTAGTTCCCTGAGTAAGACTCTGTGCATCCTCCAGGAGCACAAGGGAGTGAGCTGGTCACGTTCTTTCATTCAGTTTTTAAAAACACCCTAGAAGAAGGTTCCATGGGTGCATTTTACATCTTGGAGCGTATTTCACTTGAGCCCATTTCCTCAAAGCCAAAACGTACCTCTGAGGCCAGTGGCGTGTGCACTAGCACATGTTCTGACCTCAGACAGCAAGTTCAGAAGCTCTCATTGGCTGCATGGCCTTGGGCAGGTCATGAGCTCCCTCCCCGAGTGCCCCCGACTCCCGTGCCTTAGTTTCCATATGTGCAAAGTGGAGACAGTAGCCTGAACCTCAGAGGACGGGAGAATGCAGCGAGGAGGGTTTTCCTACCATGCCTGCCACCTGGTACGCACGCCGCCCGTTCCGCTGAGTGAGTGCAAGTCTGCCGTCTGGTGGCAGGCAGAGCCTTTGCAGCGTGTCTCTGGTCAGTGTCCGTTGCAGAGTTGGCACAGAGTGACCCCTCGGACAGTTCCCCGCTGCTTACGATTTCACTCCCAGTACAGATGAAACGGCACTGGATGACTAACGAAAGACTGGGTTAGTTCGGTTTTCCTTATTCCTCTGGGTGCCGTCAGCCATCCCCCCATCCTCTCACGTACTTGGATGTTTGCAGTCAAGAGTAACGACCAGATCAGTTAGTCTGCCTTTACGTCGTGTTTCCTGTCTGTATTCCTGTGATGGCTGTCTGGGAAAAGACTTTACTGTATTCTGGAGAAAACGACTGCCTTGAGTTTAGAATCTGTATATTAAATGGGAAGAAAGCTTAGCTTCCCAGAAATGTCACAAAGTCAGTCCTAAGTAGGAGCTTATATGCAGTGCATACATTTGCCCTGTTAGAAATTAGGTGGTAAGAGCATATACAGCGATCAAGCCACTGAGATTGTGTGTCAGACCCCAGAAGCACAGTTGGGCCAATGTTACTGTTAATTATGGAAAATAATTTTTATTTTTATTTTCAGGCACAGATGTTAAAGATGCCAAGGTGATAAGTGTTTCTACAGGAACCAAATGTATTAATGGTGAATACATGAGTGATTGTGGCCCTGCATTAAATGACTGCCCTGCAGAAATAATATCTCGAAGATCCTTGCTTAGATTGCTGTATCACAATTTGAGTTTTACTTAAAGTAAGTTTATCAAGAAAATAAATTTTAAAACATGCCTTTAAAAACTGTTGTGCAACCCCCTGTGAAAGATTTTCTGTCCTCTCAAAAAATCTGACTTTTTAAAAAAACTGTTCTTCTCCTATTAGAAAATATTGCAAAACTTTCATTGCTTCTGTAATAACTGAAAAATTCTCAAAATAATAACTCTATCAGTAAAAATAAGTCTAGACCCCATTCTCCCGTGATGCTCAAGCTATGAAATCGAATTGACTAAATTATAAAATACATGCATACACACATACATGTGTACATACATGTGTATAACATGGCCATGAGTTTCAAGTTTGTGTTTAAGACTGTGATTTTGTTTTGTGCAGTCTGGATGTAAATAGAACTTCCTAAACTGCCTGGTAGAGATGGTCATATTTATTCTGGCCACAGCACCTAGAAAAAGCTATTCTTGTGTTGGAATGGCGTTTTCTTACCGTGCCACCTTTCACCTGTGGTCTTTCTGTTCCGAAGTCGCGACTGAGGGGGGGAACGGTTGCTCTTGTTTCGGTGGTATGCCTGTGACTGAGTGGACACAGCGTGCATTAATTGCCGTAAAATGGAAAATGAATACGCCACTTTAGACTTATCTTTCTCCTGTTGAAAATATTGGCCCCTGAAAGACATTTTAAACTATGATAGACTGAATTTTGACTGTATACAACTTCAGATGTTACTTTTACAATTTTTTCCTTTTCAGTAACAAAGATGTTCCAAAAAGATCCATCTTTCAGAAATCAGAACAAAGAGGCTTTAACCTGAAGGAGAACGTCCAGTTCCACCTGGACATCAGCACCTCTCCCTCCCTGTGGAGACGCCAGAATCTTCTCGCCACATGAGCCAATACTGGAAGGTAGGAGACTAGAACTCATCAGTTGACAGCTTCTCAAGAAACCCATCTTCATATAGTTCCAGATAAAAGGACAAAAAAGCCTAGATTGAGAGCCTGTACTCTTTTAAAATTTATGTTATCCTTGGACATAAATCTGACAAGAGTCTCTATAAAGCGTTGATTTTGTTTTTATTCCCATTGATAATTTCATCAGAAAGTTTTAGTAAATAAAAAAACTGATTCTAATTAACCAGACATAGAATGGAGTATGAGTAGTAGATCAAAATCGCGTCTGTGTTTACATTTGGATAGTAACTGTCGCTAACTCCGAGATGTATGCAGTCCTCCATATTTCTGATGAATTATACTTTATTGAATGTATAATTAAAGTGCTTGGCTGAAATTTCAGAAGCAGGTAGACACTCATAAAAGCAAGACCACTGTTGTGATTACATTTTGCTCGGTGCTTCTTTGTATATGAGGTTAGTTCTTTTGTTTTTCAGTAATTTGTGTCTACCAAGCTTGAGCATGATCTGATCCAAATAGGATATTTGAATATATTGTCTTGCTTGTTTATAAAAACAACAGGCATATCACTGTGGGAAGTTGCTAAGTATTTTTTAAATATAAGAAAGAACATCAAAGTCACCCATATTCATATAACCCAGAGGTGATCACTATGGGTATTTTAGCACGCTTCCCATGGATTTATCTCTGTATCCATCTAGATTTATTTTTGAAATTTTATAAATATGGGGGAGACAACATGCCAAATGCCCAAGGATCCATCACCCAGAATTGGCAAATGTTAGCATTTTGTCTTATTTGCTTCTGTGTTTTTTGTTTTTTGTTTTTGAGTTGGAGTGTCACCTTTCACCCAGGCTGGAGTACAGTGGCACGCTCATGGCCACCCCAGCATCAACCTACTGGGCTCCAGCAATCCTTGTGTCTCAGCTTCCCAAGTAGTCAGAACTATGGGCATGCACTACCATGCCTGGCTTATTTTTTTTTACTTATTGTAGAGACAAGTTCTCAGCAAGTTGCCCATGCTGTGGGAATGAGCTCATTTCAATTAAAATGGAAGCCTCTTTCTCTCCAACCCCTAAGGAGACCACTTTTATAAAGTTGGTTTGTATTATTATATCCTTCCTGCCTAATTATATATACTTATTTTGTATGTGTATTTTGCATATACAGTGTAAACATATGCATATATACGCATAAACTATATTGCATCTATAGGGTATTGTTAGATGTGCTTTTCAATAAGTTAAATACATGGGTTATGCCTTGTGAGGCGTTAGCCCTCTTTTTGCCTCTTAGAACCAGCACAGAGACATCCCAATCGTAGAGCAAGAGGACGGCTACGGACCGAAACTGAGTCTGGGGAGGGGAAGATTCCAGTGCGGTCCAGAGGTGGGCCGGAGCAAGCATCCGGAGGTGGGCTGGAGCGCGGCAGGGGAAGGGACGACGCCCCGTGTCTTGCAGTGACAAGACTGCACGGGAAGAAGGGGCGCCCTGGGACCGTCACCCTGCTTGTGGGGTTCATCCGCGCTGTTCCTCAGCTCCTTTTTCTCACACCCATTTGAATCTTGTCCCCGTTCCCCGCCCAGGGGGGACGTATGCTTCGAAGGACTGAGGTTCTGAGCAGGTGCTTTAGAGGACACAGTGAGAGGGACTGGTGGGGTCTTCACACAGAAACCTCCGGACTGCCCGCCCCGTCTGTCCCTTAAAGCAAGTCTCTCAGCTCTTATCGTACACTTTGCTATACAGGCGGCGAGGCTGAAGCGATGTGTCCAACACGCTGCCGGCCATTTTTAAACGATTTGCTCCCCCGTTAGTAGTAGAGGCAACTTTAATGGTCACGTTCACCGTCCAGGTAACATTTTGAATGACTGATATTTACATTTTAAAAATAATTGAAACCCATCACAGGCATTGCCTTTTGAGCACAGGGAGCCGTCTCATGTTCTGGGCCTGAGTGTGGGTTGGGCTTAGATTATGGGCTCCACAAATACACTTTTCTATTAGCACATGCTTGGGAAATGTTAATCTCTCAGAAACCAGGTCAGATTTTAGAAAACCCACGTCTTCAGATGCTGGTATCAGTTTCAGTAGTTCTTTCTGGATATTATTTTTAAATGAATGCTTGTGCGGTTTTTTAAATAACATATACAAATGGTAAAAAGCATTCAATAGCAAAATTAAAAATCTCTCTTCAAAAAAACAAAACAAAAAAACAGACCAGGAACAGTAACTCACACCTGTAATCTCAGCACTTAGGGAGGCCGAGGTGAGAGGATTGCCAGAACCCGGGAGTTTGAGACCAGCCTGGGCCGCATGTCATATCTACAACAAATTAAAAATCAACCAGGCATGGTGGTGCATGCCTGTAGTCCTGGCTACTGGGAGGCTGAGGCAGAAGGATCTCCTGGATCCAGAAGGCTGAGGCTGTGGTGAGCTGAGATTTTGCCGGCGAACTCCAGCCTGGGTGACAGAGTGAGACTTTGACTAAAGAACAAACCAAAAACCTCTCTCCTCAGCACCCTGCTTGGGTGCCCATGGCGAAGGGGCCTTGACTGTCCCTCCAGGAGTTGAAAACAACTTGGGTGTGTTCACGTGCACGTCTTTCCAGTTGCTTAGAAGCCTTCCCTGTTGCTTTCCTTCAGTGGGCCTTGGTCCGGAAACCCCACGTGCAGAGAGCGGGATCCATCCTGAACTTGAGGCCATTCCCCCATCACAGATGCCCACTGGGATGTGCTTGCTTATCATGTGTCCTGCTAGTCTACCTCCACATGTGTTTACATGTGTGTGTTTTTAAAAATACACAGTAGTGTTATTCTGACGGCATTTGTTTGTATTCTATTAATTTATGGAAATGACATTATGCTAGAAGTCCTATTGTATAATGTCTCTCCCTCCCTCCTTTCTTCTTCTTTCTTTCTTTCTTCCTCTTTCTTTCCCTCCACCTCTCTCTTTGAGTTATACACATACATAACTTCACAGAGTAACCCCAGACTGCACACCAAAGTAGTCCCCGGTGGACACACCAACAGTACATGAAGTCAGTTTCCCTCACATTTCATAAACCGGTATCTCGTGGTTTTAGTAGGCATTTTTCTTATCGCTAGGAATGTTAAGTGTCTCTTCAGTTATTTGTTAACTGTTCATCTTTCACCTTTGAATCACCTGTTTATATCCCTTGTCCATTTATCTTTTGGATCTTACATCTTTTTCCTCTTGATTTACAGTGTTTCTTCCAAATTCTAAGGTTTATATTGCAATCCTTAATCCTTTGAGAATATTCAGTGTCTTCTCAAAGTCCTTTCCCTCTTGAACATTCTTGTCACTCTGTTGAAGATCATTTAATCATATACACAAGGGTTTATTTCTAGCCTGTTTATTCTATTCCGATGTCATCTGTGTCCTTTATGCCAGTGCCATACTATTTTGATTACTGTAGCTTTATAATATGTCTTAAAATCAGAAGTATAAATCCTCCAACTGTACTGTTCTTTTTCAAAGTTGCTTTGGCTATTCAAGTTCCCCTGAGATTTCATGCACATTTTTGGATGAAATTTCTATTTCTTCAAAAAAAATGACTGCTATTTTGATAGGGATTATGCTGAATGTGTACATTGCTTTGGTTTGTATGGACATCTTAACAACATTGCATCTCTCAACTCATGAATGTGGAATGTGTTTCCACTTCTTTGTGTCTTCTTTCAGTAATATTTTATAGATTTTATTTTACAAGTCAGTCACCTCCTTGGTTAGGCTTATTACTAAGTATTTTATTTGTCTGATGCTATGTAAGTGGAATTTTTTGTTGTTAATGTATAGAAATGCAACTGATTTTTTATGTGTTGCTTTTATATCCTGCAGCATTGCTAAGTTCATTTATTAGTTTTGATAGGTTTTCTGTGGAAGTTTTAGGGCTTTCTGCATATAAAATTATGTCATCTGCAAACAGATATAATTTTGCTTCCTTTTTTCTATTTTGAATGCCTTTTATTTTTTATGCCTAGTTACTGTGGCTAGAAATTCTAATACTCTGCTGAATATAAGTGGCAAAAGCAGGCATCCTTGCCTTATTCCTGATCTTAGAGGAACAGTTTTCAGTCTTTCACACTGAGTGCAATGTTAGCTTTGGACTTTTTATAAATGGACTTTCTTATATTGAGGTAGTTTCCTGATATTCCTAGTTTGTTGTGTATATTAATTATGGGCCTATTCCTAGGCTTTCTATTCTGTTTCATTGATCTGTTTTTTCACCGACATCACCATTGTCTTGATGACTTTAGCTTTATGGTAAATTGTGAAATCAGACAGCATTAGTCTTCCAGCTGTATTCTGTTCCTTCCATGTTATGTTGCTATTCTGAATCTTTAGGATCAGTTTGTCTGTATCTACAAAATAACCTGCTGGATGTTCACTGGGATTGTGTTGACTTTCCAGATCCAGTTGGGCAGAACTGACACCTTGATGGTGTTGGGTCTTCCTGCCCATGAACATGGACTCTTTCTCCATTTATTTAGTTCTTTGATTTATTTCATTACAGTTTTGTAGTTCTCCTTATATAGATCTTACACACATTTTGTTAGATTTATACCTAAATATTTCCATTTAGGGGTATTAACGTACATTATATATGCTTTTAATTTAAAATTCTATCTTTTGCTGGCCACAATTTTTAACCTATGCGCAAAGGCAATTTAGCAATGAAAGAAAAGTCTTTTCAACAAATGATGCTGGAATATGTGGATCTTCTTGTGCAAAAAAAAAAAAGCAAGTCAAACAAACAAACAAAAAAACCAAACAGACTTTAACCCATATTTTGTACCATATACAAAATTAATTCATAATGTGTTATAGACCTAAATGTGTAAAAATTCTAAAAGCAAACAGGAGAAAAACTTTGTGGTATTGAGTTAGGAAAGCTATTATAATACTAAAAAGCGTTCTTTGTAATAGGAAAAACTGGTAAATTGGATTTTATCAAGTTTAAAAATTACTTCCTTTTAAAAGATACTGTTAAAAGAATAAGAAATAAACTCACAAACAGGGAGAAAATGTTTGCAGGTCATATATCCGATAAAGGACTTGTATTCACAATTTATAAATTCTCTCAAAACTAAAAAAAAGGTGAAAAATCAGTTTTTAAAATGGGCAAAATATTTGAATGGATACTTCACCCCTCCATAAAAAAAAGATATACAGATGTCAAATAAGCATAGGAAAAGACTCTCAACACTATTAGTTATGGGGAAAATGCAAATGAGATGCCACAGCATATCTCTTAGAATGGCCAAAATCAGAAAGACCGGCTGTGCCAAGTGTTGACAGTGACATGGCAGAACTGGAACCCTCACCCTCTGGAGAGGCAAAGAGTCTGATCACTTTGAAAAACAGCTCGGTCGTTTCTTTGAAAGTTAAAGAGAGGCCTGCCATGCACCCTGGCCCTTCTACTCCTAGGGTATTTACCCAAGAGAAATGGAAAACATATGTCTCCACAGACTTTGCATAAGTATATGCAGAGACTATTCTTTGTAATAGTCAAAATAGTAATAATAATAATAATAATAATAATGGGAGCCATCCAAATGGCCATCAGCAGGGAAGTGGACAAACAGATGGCGATGTGTTCATACAGTGCAGAACTACTGGGCAACAAACCCACAGCACAACGATACGCACTGCAACACAGATAAATCTTAAAATGATTACACAGAGTAAAAGATGTGAGACAAACAGAGCTCTTATTGTTCAGTGCCATTCACACACCTAGAAAACACAAAGTACAGCGACAGGAAGCAGGTCCGTGGGAGGACTGGGGCAAAAAGGGACAGGAGGAGGGACAAGGCGTGGAGAGACTTTTGAAGCATGAGGGCTCTGGAGTGTCCTCAAACGTCAGAACATACCTGATGTCACCTAAATGTGTCACCTAAATGTGTGCAGTTAACTGTCAGTTGTACCTCAATGATTCACAGAAGGAGAAATCACAGGGGGAATTAGAAATACTCGTAGTAAATGGCAAAAAGCATCACAACTAAATGAGTCAGAAAGAGAACAAATTCAGAACAGTAAAAGGAAGGAAACAATAAAGTTAAGAGCAGAAATGAATTTAAAAGGCAACAAAGATATACGATAGCATTGAGTAGTAACAAAGTCCAATGCTAGTTCTCTGAAAAGGCTAATAAAATAACAAAAATCTGGCAAGTTTCATCAAGGAGGCAGATGATGGAGAGAGAAGACACAACCAAACCATGTTTAGTAGAAAAGAGAATATCCTCAGGGGCCCAGCAAGCGTTGAAAATGCTGCTGATAGCTACAGTGGAGAATCATAGACAATGCCCTTACTACTATGTTTTAAAACTGAGATTAAATAGAACATTTTCTAGAAAAGTGTACATTCCTAAAAGTGACTCAGCATATGCAGGATATTGCAATAGAAATATACCCATTAAAGAAATTAAACCACGCCGGGCTCGGTGGCTCAGCCTGTAATCCCGCGCCTTTGGGAGGCCAAGGTGAGTGGATTGCCTGAGCCCGTGGGCTCGAGACCCGCCTGGCCAGCGAGACCTCATCTCCACAATAAATCACAAAATCAGCCGGGCGTGGTAGCGCATGCCTGTAATTCTGGCTACTCGGAAGGCTGAGGCGGAAGGATCACCACAGCCCAGCAGGTCAAGGCTGCGGGGGCCGGGAGCGGCCACGGCACTCCAGTCTGGGCAACGGAGTGAGACTCCAACTCAAAAAAAAAGAAAAGAAAAGAAATGAAACCAGACACACACACACCCACTCAATCACTCAAACACACACACACACACACACACACACACACACACAGAGAAAGAGAGAGAGAGAAGAAATTAAGAAAACAAAAGAAAGGAGAGGTTGTGGGGGGGGATCAGTGTTGAGTAGATTCTGGGCATCATTTGAGGGATGATGGTCTCTATTTTGTGTGAATTTTTCCAGAAATTAGAAAAATAGGAAAAGAGCCAGGTGTGGTAGCTTACGCCTGTCATCCCAGCACTTTGGGAGACCCAGGTGGGAGGACTGCTTGAGCCCAGGAGCTTGAGACCAGCCTGGGAAACATAGCAAGACCTTGTCTCTATAAATAAAAATTTTAAAAGTGGCTGGGCATGGTGTCACATGCTTGTAGTCCCAGCTACTTGGGAGGCTGAGGCAGGGTTATCTGAGCTTGAGAGGTTGAAACTGCAGTAACTGTGATCATGTCACTGCACTCCAGTCTGGTAGGGAGGCCCTGACTCAAAAAGAAAGAGAGAGAGAGAGAGAGAGAGAGAAGAAGAAGAAGAAGAAGAAGAAGATGGAGGAGGAGGAGGAGGAGGAGGAGGAAGGGAGGGAGAGAGAGAAAAAAAAAGAGGAAAAGAAACTGCAGCTCATTTTGTGGATTACGACAACCTTTACTCTTAAACCAGACAAGGATAGTAAAAGAAAATAAAACAATAAACCCCCTTCAATTATAAAGTTGTATATTTACACACATTATCTTTAAAAATTTAGCAAGCCAAATCCAATCATGTATTTTAAAAAGCTTTACCAGTTCTTTCTAAATCTATAACTTAAAGTAATTTAAATCAAAATCTCATCACTTTTTCATAGTACTTGAAAGTTTAATTATAACACTCAAGAGGAAAAGTAACAATATAAAGCCACAATAATTAAAACTGAGAGGTAATTGGAAGAGATAGTGGCAGAGAATATACATCTAGAAAAAGACCTATGGATGCATGATATCGCACTTGCAGTTTGATTTGTCTGTATTTAAGAGAAAATGTAAACCATGAGGAAGCTTATTTCTCTCTTGCAGAAAATTAGGCTTCCCCCTTGAACAATTATAATACTATAAGAAAGCATTTGGCAGTAATGGGAAACTGGCGGCGGGGAGGGGGCTGGGACTGGCAGTTGAGGGAAACTGCTAGGGGAGGGAGGGGCATACCTCACCAACAAGGGTGCCTGCATAATCAATGTTTGTATACCTAACCCTGAATTGTACCCCACATCTTTATAATTTAAAAAATAAAAAATAAAAAAGTCCCCAAATCGGTGGTCCAGAGATGCCCTGAGAGTGGGGCTCCCTGGTTGTGTGGCGCTGACTCCCTCTTCTTTCCACACCATTTGGGAGGTGTCTTCTGACTCTGAGATGTCCCCCGTTGCCTCGGGATGGCAGATCCCTGAGCATCTGCTCTGAACTCCAGGCCCAGGCATGCCCCGGCCAGCTCAGCACATCGTCCAGAGCATGGACACAGGGCACAGGTGCTGTGAGAGCAGCTGGGTGTTCTATGTGTGGCTAGCTAGTTTTCCCAGCACCATTTGCTATCTATGGCTTCCTTTCCCCAGGGTTTGTTTTGTCCACTTTGTCAAAGATGAGTGGGTTGAAGATCCGTGGCTTTATTTCCAGATTCTCTGTCCTGTTCCATTGATCGATGTCTGTCGGGGACCAGCCCTGACGGAGGGAAGGGTTAGGACCGCAACGGAGATTCCAGATGTCGTAAGAAGAGACCACGCAGAGGCAATTTCTTCTGGGAACAGTCTGGCCAAGACTGAAGCCAACTTTATTCAAACTCCTTTCAACTTATATACCATTTTTCATACCCTCCAGCAGTGTAACAATCACTTGCTGGGGGCGTACAAGTTCCATGATGTGTAACGTGGTTTGCAAACTATGCATCACAAGACTATCACAAGACTTTCAAGTTTCATGCACACAATTACAATTCCATGATGCATAACGTGCTGCCCACAATGTAACAGGTACACAAATTAATCAATAGTTTCACAAGATGTTTCCTATAACCCATTCATGTTATACTTTATGTTCTAAACTTCTTAATTAATTCTAAATTCTAATCAGTCCAATGAGCTAAACTCTGATTAACATTAAATCCAAAATTAATAACTTCTAATGATTCTTAACAATTAAAACTATCAACTTATTATTACCTTAACTTTATACTAATCTTCTATCCTTACTCAATTTATATTTATCCTATTAACACGCCCATATTCTTATTATTGTAACTTTCTAAGTTATAATCAAACACCACATTAAGTATTACTTAACCTTACACCATATCTATGAACTTATTTTTATTATACTTATAACCTACTGATTTATAATATGCAATGTCTTAAAATCCTATACTAATTACCTAAAATTTATCCTTAAACTAAAATCTTAACATTACTTCTATGAATTTCTTGTGTCTAAACTTTACTTCCTTATATACTTCATTACCTAACTCTTAACACTATATATTATCTTAATTGAACTCTTATAAACCTTATCATTAGCCTTAATTAATATCCAAACTATAAACTTACTTCTATATTTTATAAAACTTAATAAATCTGTAATTCTACTTAAAAATCTAAATCTTATTTCCTGTTATGTGAAAGCTACCTGCGTCTGGGAACCCGTCACACTACTTTGGGACAATGAGCTGCACCGTTGCCATGACGATAACCGGGGGGCTGAAAGTTTCAGCACGTGCAGAAACCAAGAACGTTCTGCTTGACCTAAGGCAACATAACAAAACTATTATCACAATTATAATGTTTAACTTTAACCTAAAGGAAAACTTTCTAGCAAGAACAAAGGCTGACTAACCAGTTTACCAGGAAATAACAGCTAAAAAATATCTTGAGAAGGAGAAAACAGTTCAAGAAAAGAGGGAGAAATGGAAAATGATTTCTGCTGTGAATTTCTTTTAGTCCTAATTGAATTTTATATATCGCTGTATAAACTTTATTATTATGTGTATGCATTGGTCTTTTATTCATACGCCAATATAATAGTTGTAGTGTTCTCCTTATACCAGAGACAGTTCTCCAGTAGGTCTCCATAGGCCTATAATGCATGTGGCCATAGATGTTGGCTCCCAACAGATGTCTATCCCTGTACAACGTCCTGCTCTCTTGGTTACTATAGTTCTGTAGTAAAGTTTGAAGTCTGGAAATGCCATGCCTCCAGCTTTGATCCTTTTGCTCAGAAGTGCTTTAGCCATTCCGGCTCTTTTTTGGCTTCCTTATTAATTTCTCTATTGTCTTTTCTAGGTCTGTGGAAAACAATGCTGGTAATTTAGTAGAATTGCATAGGAATCTGTAGATTGCCTTGGTAAAATGGACATCTTGACAATATTGAATCTTCCAATCCATGATCATATATTTGTGTCATCCTTGATTTCTTATAGCAGTGTTTTGTAGTTCTCATTGTCAAGGTGTTTCAGCTCTTTGGTTAGGTGGATGCCAAGTTGTTTGTTTGTTTGCTTTGTTTTGTATTTTTGTGGCTATGGTAAATGGGATTGTGTTTTTTGATTTGGTTTTCAACGTGCTTGTTGTTGGTGTATAGAAACGCAATTCATTTTTATGTGTCGATTTCTACATCCCAAGACTTTACCGAATTTGTCTATCAGTGCAAGGAGGTTTTGGACAGACTTTCTATGACTTTCTAGGTATAAAATTATATCATCTGCAAAGAAGGATAACTTAACATTCTCTTTATCTTATTTGGATACCTCTGTTTTTCTCCTGCCTGATTGTTAAAATGAGCAATAATGAAGCTTTGCTTTGCACTATAAATTTGCACAATTTTTGCAGTAGTATTTAAAGCTAACTGAAGGACTGTCATTTGTTGCTGTTTCAAAATAAACCTAAAAGGAAAATGTATTTGAAAAGCAAAATATTTCTTTAAAACCTGTGCACCAACAGAGTGATCTCACTCTTTATACTAGAGCATACAATTGTCAGTAAACTTTTTTAGGGTCATATATAGAAATAGGGAAGGGCTCAGTTGCTGACAGAGCTGCTTCATTTGCAGATGCAGTTCCCAGTCAGACCTTTCTCCTGAGTTTCACAGATGCATGTCAAATCTCCTACTAGACTTCTTTTGTCACTTCAGTTTAAACTAGGGCAGCTGAATCTTGGCATCGTTGACATTGTCTTGTGCATTGCAGGAGCTTTGGTCTCTACACACTAGATGCCATTAGCACAACTCTCAGTTTTCAAAGCCAAACATGTTTTCAGGCATTGCCATGCCTCCCAAGGGGACAAAAAAAAAAAAAAAAAAAACTCCCTCACTCGGGAAACAGTGAATTAAACAGTACCCCAACTGAACTCATTGCTTTCTCTTCTAAACATGGCCCCTTTCCTATGTTCCCTAGACCCAAACTGATGTCCACATTGGAAATCTGGGAGTAATCAGTTATAGCTTATAAATTTTTTTGCCGCCAAAGCTGCTCTTTTGCATGTATTTATAGACACTGTATTATTCATAGTAGAAATACTCAGTTTTAAGAACTATACTAAGTAAGAAGACGCTTCATTAAAGAAGAGATTAAGCAGAAAGGAAACCCAAATGAGCAGCAAATACATGAGTATCGTGACGATGAACCAAAGAATGATACGATGCTCCACAGACGTTACCACCGGAAAGTATCACCTGGTGGGCAGCAGAAATGGGGCAACAAAAATATCTAGAAAGAAAATCAAGAGAATCGAGGTTTTTGGTAAGGCAAAATCTTGTTATTTTGTCTTTATATTGTAAAATAAGCCATTATATTTCATTAAGCCTACAGCAGTCCTAATTATATTTTTCAAATCAAATTTTAGCTATTCTCATCAAACAAACTAATATTTCTTTAACTAGACAGACCCACTGTGTTGCACAATTGCAAGAAGCCAAGTACGTCAAATTCTGAGTCAGTAACTCCCTGGGAGGTGCAGCATGTACAGCCTGCAGGGACACGGCAGTCCTTATCCTTCGCCCAGATTCTCACTTTTTCTCACCTGGATCATTGTATAACTCTCCAAATAATGTCTGTGCTTCCAGCTTTGCATAACTCTAATCCGTAGGACATATAATAACCAGAATGAAATTTCTGTTTTACTTCCTAGAGAGACATACCATAAATATGAGTAAAACGTATATGTAAATAATATAAAGAAAAAATAGGAACAGACGAATAGAAATGAGAATAATAAAAAAGAAATCACTAACCATTTCAAGAAACAAAACATTGCCAGTTCCTTTCTGTGCTTGGTTTCCTTGTGATTCTATTGCGCCTCTTTTCAAAGTAGTGTTATCCTGATGTTTGGGGTAATATTGTCCATGCTAGATATTGTTATGACTTAATCTCCTATGTCTTTATTTCAAAGCCATGTGAATGTTTCTTCAACATATGCTTTTATTTTTAAGTAATCTTGTTTAGTGTGACTTGTTTTTATGCTTATTTGCCCTGAATTTTCAAGTACAGTTATGTAAAGCTGCTTATGAGATCCTCTTATTATTTTTATTTCTTGTTTGTTTATACATTTTTAATTTTTATTTTTATGAGCGCATACTAGTTATACATATGTATGTGTGATATTTTGATGCAAGAATACAAGGTGTATTGATCACATCAGGGTAATTGGGTTATTCATCAACGCAAGCATTTATCATTTCTTTGTAGGGAACATTCCAAATGCACTTTTCTGGTTATTTTGGCATATACAGTCAATTAATGCTGACTGTAATTCCCTTGCTATAATTCTCTCTCTATATATACATACTTACTATACTATCCCCAAACATTATTCCCTCAATCTAGCTGTATGCTCACCCTTATTAACCAACACCTATTTGTCATTCCACTCCCTGCTATCCTTTTCAGTCTCTGGTAGCTGTCATTATGCTCTCTATTTATGAGATCAGTTATTTCGCTCCCACATATAAGTAAGAACACTCCTGGCTTATTTCGTTTAACATCCTCTGGGTCTATCCATGTTGTTGCAAATGACAACATTCAATTATTTTTATTAAATACTAATATCCCATTGTGTGTGCATATATATAACATTTTCTTTTATTATTGTACATTCCTGATATACATATTTTGTACTATCACGGCTTTCATAATCCATTCTTACCAGATATTTTTCAAGTCTATTGTTGTTTCATGAAATTTAACCTTTAATTGTTGCTATTCTCTAACTTATAGTTTCCATTTTATTCTTTCTAAAATAAACTTTTTTATTTAGAAGCATTTTTTAGTCAGAGTAGAGAATTTTGAGTAGAGAATTATTGTGAAACTAGACAGAGTTCTCTTATATCCTACACCCAGTTTACTATAAATAACATCTTATGTCAGTATTGTATATTCATAACAGCAAACCAATATTGATATATTATTATCAACTAAGTCCACATTTTATTCATATTTTCTCAGTTTTTCCTAATGTCCTTTTTCTATTTCAGGATCTCAATCAGGACACTACATTATATTTAGCAGTCATGTTTCCTTCAGCTCGTTTAGTTTTGACCATTTCTCAAATTTTCTTTGACTTGATGATTTTGACAGTTTGGGGATCACGGAACACCATTTTTGCAGAATGTCCTTCAAATAAGATTTTTCTAACTTTTAAAAATTATTAGACTTCAATAGACTTACTTATCACGGTAAGTCACAGAGATAAAGTAACATTCTCATCACCACACATCAGGGGTCCTGTCATCCATCAACAGGATTATCACAGTTGATGTCAACTTTGATCATCTGACTTGACTGTCTTTCGAGGTCCCTTTTTTTCTTCTTCTTCCTGTTTCTACTGTACTTTTTGGAAGAAAGTCATCATGCGCAGCCCTCACTTTAGAAGTGGAAGGTTATTATTGCACCACTTAAAGGTAGAATAGCTGCATAGATTATTTAGAATTGCTTCTCACAGAGACTTGCCTATTCTTATCCGTTTATTCATTTACTCACCAATTTACTTATCTCGGTATGGACTCACAGACATTTATTTAATTCCTAGGGTTATCTTCTTCAGAAATACTGTATCAGTAGAGCACAATACTTATGCACAGTTGTTTTTTATTTAGGCTCTCAGGCTTCGCTCATTCCTAAGTTGACTTAGGTCAGCAGCTTCTCCTTTCCCTCACTTCATTGAGGTCGTTTCATACATTTGCGATACGTTAAATTATTTCATCACACTCTGCATTCCATCCCGAACTCCTCACATCTCTTAAAATTAATATTTGAAATTTCCATTCATAAACATTGACTTTCCTGCTGTAATTTCAATGTGTCTTGACAAATGTCTGATGTCTTTTACTCACCATCACAGTGTCATATAAAATAGCCTCAGTGTGCTAAAAGATCCACGTGCTTCATGTATTTAACCCTTCCATACACATTGACTCCCTGGCAACCCTGTCTCTTTAGTTTTGCCCTTTCTAGACTATGATTAGAATCACATACTATGTATCTTTCTTGGACTGGTTTCTTTCATCTATTGATGTGGAGTTTAGAGTTGTCCACGTACTTTTACGTCTAGGTAGCTTATTTATCTTCATTGCTGATAATATTTTATGGTAAGGATACAAAGCATTTTGGTTTTTTATTCAACTATTGAAGGATATCTTGGTTGCTTTTATATTTGAATGGTTGCAAGTAAATCATCTATAAATATTTATGGGCAGTTTTTTTGTGGACATAAACAAATCAGTTGTGTAAAACATAGGCGTGTGATTGCTATACCATATGGTAAGACGACACTAAGTTTTGTAAGAAATTACCAAATAATCTTCCAAAGTGGCTGTACCATTTTCATTCCCACCAGCAATAAGTGATTCTGTTGGTCTGCATTCTTGCCAATAGTTGGGAGTTGTCAGTTTGTTTCCTTGTTTTCTTTGTTTTAGGCATCTTAATAAGGCATCTCATTGCTGTTTTCATTTGCAGTTCTCTAATTGGGCACCTTTCCCTAGGCTATCTGTCATCTATATATCTTAACTGATAAAATCTCTGTTCATACCTTTGTCCATTTAAAAATTAGATTTACCTACTTATTGTTGAATTTTAAGTCATTTGTATATATTGGATACATTCCTTTATCACACGTTTTTTATGTATTTTACTAAATCTATGACTGATATCTTCATTCTCCTAAAAGTGTCTTTATCAGAGCAAGTTTTTAATTTTAACAAAACCAAATTTATGAGGGTTTTTTCCCCTAAGTTTTGCTTTTGATATTTTAGTTAGAAACTGCATTTCTAAATCCAAGGTCATGTACAATTTCTTTTATGTTTTCTCAAGAAGGTTTTTGCATTTATGCCAGGATCCATTTTGCATTCATTGTTTTGGTGAGGTGTGAGGTCTGGGTCAGGTTCCTTGTTTTGCATATTGACATGTAAGTTTTCCAGCACTATTTGTTGAATAGATTGTCCTTTCTCCATTGAATTGGCTTTGCTCCTTTGCCAAACATCAGTTAATGATTACATTAGTTTTCTAGGCCTATCATAACAAAGTATCACAGACTAAGTGGCTTAAACAACAGAAATATATCTTTCAAACAATTCTGGAGGCTGGAAGTTTGAGAGCAAGATGTCGGCAGGCTTTGTTCCTTCTGTGGGTCATGAGGGAAGAATCTGTTTCAGGCCTCTCTCCTTGGCATGAGGATGATCATCTTATTCCTGGGTCTTCATATCAACTTCTCTCTCCTTATGTCAGTGTCCAAATTTCCTTGTTTTAAATAAGGACACCGTCATATTGGGTTAGGTTCCACCCCTTATGGTCTCATTTTAACTTAATTACCTCCGTAAGGATCCTGACTTCAAATACAGTCACAATCTGAAGTGATAGGGTTAGGAATTTGGGGGGAGCAAGCACAATTCGACTTGTAACAACTATATTTATATAGAATATTACTAGGTTTCCTATTCTGTGCCATTGATCTATCTATTCTTTCGCCAATATCATGCCTTCCTGATACGTAAACTTAGAGTAAATCTTGAAATTGAGTAATGTGAGTTCTCCAAATTGTTCTTTTTCAATATTTTTTGGTTGTTTTATGTCATTTACCTTTCCATATAAACTTGAGAATTAGATTTTCAATATCTCTGAAATAGTTTGCTGAGATTTTGAGTGAGGTATTTTTAAATTTATAGATCAAGTTGATAAGAGTAGACATTTTAACAGTATTGAGTTTTCTAATCCATGATTGAGAGCAAAGGCTTTCTTTCTGCTTTATAGAATTTTTTTTCCATAATAGTTATTTATATTTAGGTTTTGTACACATTTTGTTAAATTTTTGCATAAGTATTTATTTAATTTTGGGAGTGTTACCAAAAATTTGATCGCCTTTTATATTTCAAATTTCAATTGTTTATTGATTATACATAGAAAAGCAATTATACAATATTGTAAAGTAATATTACAACATTAACCTTGCATCCTGTGACCTTGATATACTTGTCATTTCTTTCATAAAGTATTTTTTAAATTTTTATCGATTCTTTGGGATTTTCCACGTAGATGATCAAATATTCTTTGAATCAAAGCAATTTTTTTTTCTTTTCCAATCCATATACTTTTAATTCTCTCTTTTTGTCTTATTGTATTATCCAAGACTTCTAGTATGATTATAAAACTGCTAAAAGAAGACATCCTTGCTTTGTTCCCCATCTTAGTGAGAGTATTTAGCTTCTCAGCATTAAGTATGATGTTAACTTTAGGTGTTTTGTAGATGTTCTTTGTCAAATTGAGAAAGTCCCTTCTATTCCTAGTTTTCTGTGAGTTTTTTAAAATCATAAAGAGGTATAGGATTTTGTCATATGATTTTAATTTCCAAAACTCTCTAGGTACCAGGACTTGAATACAAAACATAACAGTATTGGAATGTGAAAAATGATGTGATTTATACAGTTTTACAAGATAGTTAGATTTTGAGTTATATTCTACTGAATTCCTGTTTTTCAAATCAGTTAATTTATATATACTTTTATGGTTTAAAAGACTAGCAATTTTATAGGAGAAATAGACATAAAAGAAAAGGTTGCAGAAAGCTGGTTCAACCACTGTGTTATACAATTGTGAGAGTAGCATGATGATTTTATACTTGTATATTTTGTGCATTTGGAATCAGAATCTTGGAGACTAGGAACCTATTTGGAATTTTCTCTTAGTGCTCTGTGATGGAGTGTGGGAGCAAAATCAGCAAAACAAAATAAAATTTTATTATGAAAAGTAATATATCTTCCTTCTTTCCCACTTCCTCCCCTTTCGTATTTTTTTGCACAAATATTCATGGAGACTTATTGTGCCATTTCCCCATGAATATTTCAAAATAATTGTTTGTACACAGAGAGTCTTAAAAGTCATCCAAATAGTTAAGAATACTTTCAAGGAACTGAAGCACAGGTAAATGTTGAAGGGTAATTCTCCTCCAGCCTGAACTCATATGATTTTTTTGTCTGTATTATTCTGCTTTATCACTTTTCCACTAGCTTTACTCAACTAATAGGCTCATTAAAATCATTTGATGTCACGTGTCATTCTACAGAAATGAGACTAGATTGAGAAATTCTAACCAAGGGACCCAAGATAGGAATAAGTTCTCTGTGGAAGACAAAGGTAGAAAAGATCTATTCAATTTTTAAATTTAAATTCTAATTTCTGTTGTGTGTAAAAGAAATTAGCAATGCAATAACACTGAAAACCTACCTCTTAATCATACTCTTCTATTGTTAAATTATCTCTCTCTAGAGAATTGTAGTATAGTTTTGAAATTTTATAATGGGTATGCCTTTATAAGTAGATGTTTTCATCTACTGGGTTAGACAATCAGTGGGTTTTTCAGCCTAGAAACTCTGCCTTTCAACTGTGAAATTTCTTCCTAATTTATTGTGTTAATAATTTTCTGTTCCTATATAACTGTTATTCAGATTTTGTTCTTTCATTAACTCATTCTCTAGTTGTAACTTTCCCCTATTTTTAACAAATTTTTTTTGCGTTATTGCTGAAATATTTTTCAATTTATTTTTCTCCTTATTCATTTGAACTTGTCATTTCTGGTTTTATATTTTAATTTCCAAGAGTACTTTTTGTTTTCAATTGTTTTATTATATCCTATTTTTGTTTCAGTGATGGAAGCTCCCCCTCTCCCTCCCTCTTACTAGTTAGTGACACTTCACTTGTATTTTCTTAGTCTCTTTTTTTAACTTTTAACTGTTTTATTTTAAAGATGTGGGGTACACTTCAGAGTTAGGTATGCAAATGTTCATTATGCAGGGACTCTTATTGATGAAGTGTGCCCCCCTGCACTGGCAGTTTCCCTCAACTGCCAATCCCACCCCACCCCCTTCCCCTGGCAGTTTCCCACTACTGCCAATCTCTTTCTTACAGTATTATGATAATTGTTCAAGGTCCACTTATGAGTAAGAACATATGGTACTCTGTTCTTTGTTCCTGTGATAGATCACCGAGTGTACTTGACTCCAAATCCATCCAAGTTGCTGCAAAGTCCATATCCTTTTTCTTCTTTATGGCTACATAATATTCCATTGTGTATATGTACCACATTTTTAAAATACAGTCCAACTTCAATGGGAAGCACAGTTGGTTCCATATTTTTGTCATTGTGACTAGACCTGCAACAATCATGCATGTGCAGGTATCTTTATTTGTAGAATGATTTGAGGTCCTCCAGGTATAGTCCCAATAGGGGTATTTCTGGGTCATGTTTTTCTCAAATGTCTCATGTCCAAGCTGCTTTGTTCATATTTATGAATTAATGTTAAGAAGCTTGTTAGAATTCTGTACACATAAGTGCAACTGATTAAGCATAGATTTTACTACAACAGGTCAGATTTCTCAGGAAAGACTATCACAGGTTCAAAATGATTTCTCTCTTTTTGGGAACCGAATGTATTAACATGGTGCATGTAAATTCCACTTCTCTATTTAGATTGATATTCCCATGACACCTGGTTTTCTCCATTGTAGGCAAACTGTGCTTTACCTTCTTTCTGGTTTTCTGTCTGGCATGATGGAACACTTCACTCTGCCACAAAGCTTCTGACTGCTTATTAGAAGACTTTCAACAAATCCTATTGTCTTAACCCAAACTTTCAGACTCACTTTTAGTAGTACACAAAATTTGAGGTTCCATATGGTTCTTTTTAAAAAATTTTTGTTTAAAATTTTATTTTTTATTTATTATTTTATTTTTATTTTAAAGATGTGGGATATAATTCAGAGTTAGGTATACAAATATTCATTACGCAGGTCCCCTTGTTGATGAGGTGTGTCCCCCCCCTTCCTCAGGCAGACTCCCACTACTGCCAATCCTGTTTCCCTGCCGCCCCCCTGCACCCTCCCCGCAGTTTCCTGCTACTGCCAGTAATTGTTTATGGTCCGCTTATGAGTGAGAACATGTGATACTCAGTTCTTTGTTTCTGTGAAAGATCACTCAGCATTATAGATTCTTTTTTTTTTTATTGTGAAGTTATGGGGTACAGTTAAGGGTTAGGTATACAATTGCGTTTCATTCAGGCACCCTGTTGATATGGGGTTTTTCCCGTTCCAGACAGATATTTGCTACTGTTAATCCCATCTCCCTCCCCCCACCATAGTTTCCCAGTACGGTCAGTCATTTTCGTATAGTATTGCATTGGATGTTTAAGGTCCATTATATGAGTGAGAACATGTGATACTCGGATCTTTGTTTCTGTGAGAGGTCACTCAATATTATAGACTCTAGTTCCATCCAGGTTGCTGCGAAATTCATGATTTTGTTCTTTTTTATGGCTGCGTAGTATTCCATCATGTATATGTACCACATTTTTTTAATCCAGTCCTCTTTTGATGGGCAGCATGGCTGTTTCCAGGTTCTTGCTATTGTGAACAACGCTGCGATAAACATGCGTGTGCAGGTATCTTTTTTATAGAGTGATTTGTGTTCTTCAGGATATATTCCCAGTAGGGGGATTGCGGGGTCATATGGGAGGTTGGTATTTAGAGCTTTTAAGAATCGCCACACTGCTTTCCACAGAGGTTGCACTAGTTTACACTCCCACCAACAGTGTAGAAGTGTTCCCTTTTCACCACACCCTCTCCAGCAGCTGTTATTTTTTGAGTTGTTGATAATTGTCATTCTGACTGGGGTTAGGTGGTATCTCAGTGTGGTTTTGATTTGCATCTCCCTGATGATTAGTGAGGTTGAACATTTCTTCATGTGTTTGTTGGCTGCTCGGATGTCTTCCTTTGTGAAGTGTCTGTTCATATCTTTTGCCCACTTTATAATGGGGTTGTTTGTTTTTTTCTTTTCAGCACGTTTGAGTTCCTTGTAGATCCAGGATGTTAAGCCTTTGTCGGACCTGGAGTTGGCAAATACTTTTTCCCAGTCTGTAGGCTATCTCCCTGCTCTCTTGATGGTTTCTTTGGCTTTGCAGAAGCTTGTCAGTTTAACAAGGTCCCACTTGTCTATTTTCTCTCTTATGAGCTGTGGGTTTTGAGTTTTGTTCAGGAATTGGATGCCAGTTCCGATTTCCATGAGGGTTTTTCCTTCATTTTCTAAGGTTCTTATGGTTTGAGGTTTTACATTTAGGTCTCTGATCCATTTGGAATTAACCTTTGTGCGTGGGGATAGATAGGGGTCCTGTTTCAATCTTCTGCATGTGGTCAGCCAGTTTTCCCAGCACCATTTACTGAATAGGTTCTCCTCTCCCCAGTGGTAGGTGGTGGAGGCTTTGTCAAAGATGAGTTGGTTGAGAAATTGAGGTTTTGCTTCTGGAATCTCAATTCTATTCCATTGATCTATATGCCTGTTCCTATACCAATACCAAGCTGTTCTGATGATTGTAGCTTTATAGTAAAGTTTGAAGTCTGGTAGTGTGATACCACCTGCTTTGTTTTTTTTGCTGAGGATTGTTCTGGCTATTCTTGGATGTTTGTGTTTCCATATGAATTCCTGTGTTGTTTTTTCTAGGTCTGAGAAGAATGTTGTGGTAATTTGATGGGTATTGCATTGAATTTGTAGATTGCCTTAGGTAAGATGGACATCTTCACAATGTTGATTCTTCCGATCCATGAGCATGGGATATTTTTCCACTTGTTTGTGTCAACTTTGATTTCTTTGAGCAGTGTTTCGTAGTTTCCTTGTAAAGGTCTTTCACGTCTCTGGTTAGGAAGATGCCAAGGTATTTCATTTTTTTATGGCTATTGTGAATGGAATTGTGTTTTTTATTTGGGTTTCTGTTTGTTTATTATTGGTGTAGAGAAATGCGATTGTCTTTTGTACATTTATTTTGTATCCTGAGACTTTGCCAAAGGTCTTTATCAGTGTAAGGAGGTTTTTGACAGATTCTCTTGGGTTTTCAAGGTCATCTGCAAAGAGAGATAACTTGACTTCCTCTTTTCCTATTTGGATACCCCTGATTGCCTTCTCTTCTCTGATTGCTTGAGCCAGGACTTCCAATACTATGTTGAACAGGAGGGGTGAGAGTGGGCATCCTTGTCTTGTTCCAGTTTTCAGGGGAAATAGTTCTAATTTTTGTCCATTTAGGAGTATGCTGGCTGTGGGTTTCTCATAGATGGCTTTTACTATTTTGAGGTATGTTCCCCGTATGCCTAGATGTTCAAGGGTTTTTATCAAGAAGGGGTGCTGGATTTTATCAAAAGCTTTTTCTGCATCTAATGATATAATCATGTGGTTTTTGTTTTGACATCTGTTGATGTATTTAATAACATTTATGGTTTTACGAATGTTGAACCAGCCTTGCATCCCAGGAATGAAGCCTACTTGGTCATGATGGATGATTTTTGAGATGTATTGCTGAATCCGGTTTGCTAGGATCTTGTTGAGAATTTTAGCATCTATGTTCATCAAAGATAATGGCCTGTAGTTCTCTTTCTTTGCTGGATCTTTACCTGACTTGGGTATCAATGTGATGTTGGCTTCGTAAAAGTATTTGGGGAGAGTTCCATCTTTTTCAATCACTTGGAATACCTTCAGTAGGATTGGTATCAGCTCCTCCTTAAATGTCTTGTAGAATTCTGCTGGAAAGCCATCTGGTTCAGGGACTTTTTTTGGTAGGAAGTTTTCTTATTACGTAGTCAATTTCCTTGATTGTTATTGGTTTATTTAGGGTCTCAATTTCTTCTTATTCCAACTTAGGTAGGTTGTGTGATGTCAGAAAGTCCTCCATTTCCTTAAGGTTTTCAAGTTTGTTTCCATACAAGTGTACGTAGTAGTCTCTAATGATCTTTTGTATTTCTTCAGGGTCAGATGTGATTTCATCTTTTGTGTTTCTGATTGTGCTTATTTGGTTTTTTTCTCGTTTTTTCTTGGTCAGTCTAGCTAGGGGACCATCGATCTTGTTTATTCTTTCGAAGAACCAACTTTTTGTTTCATTGATTTTTTCTATTATCTTTTTGTCTTCTATGTCCTGGATTTGGGCTTTTATTTTGGTGATCTGGATTCTTCTGCTGAAATTAGGGTTTTTGTGGTCTTGCTTTTCCAGCTTCTTTAGGTGGCTTGTTAGGTTGTTAATTTCTGTTCCTTCCATTTTCCTCATGTGTGTTTGTAGGGATATAAATTCCCCTCTTATTACAGCTTTTAAGGCGTCCCAGAGATTTTGGTAAGATGCTTCTTCATTTTCATTTGTTTCCAGGTATCTTTTGATCTCTGTTTTGATTTCATCATTGACCCAGGAGTTGTTTAGCATCATGCTGTTTAGTGTCCATGTCTTTGTGGGTTTTGGGGAGACCTTGTTGGTGTCAATGTTTATTTTTATTCCACTGTGGTCTGAGAAGGTGCATGGTAGAATTTCAGTCCTTTTAAATTTGCTTATGCTTGATTTGTGTCCAATTATGTGGTCAATCTTAGAATATGTTCCATGTGGTGATGAGTAGAATGTGTATTCTGTGGTATTTGGATGGAGTGTTCTGTAGGTATCAGTTAAGTTCATTTGGTCCGGAGTCTCATTGAGGTTCTGGATCTTCTTGCTGATTTTTTGTCCTGATGATCTGTCTAGGGTTGTGAGTGGTATATTAAAGTCCCCAGTTATGATGGTGTTAGAGTCGATGTCTTTCTTTAGTTTTCCTAGAAGTTGCTTTATGAAAGTTGGCGCACCTATGTTGGGTGCATATATGTTTAGGATAGATATTTCTTGTTGATGGAGTGAACCTTTTATCATTATGTAGTGGCCCTCTGTATCTTTTTTAATTTTTTATAGATTAAATGGTATTTTGTCTGAAATTAGGATCGCGACTCCTCCTTTCTTTTGTGTTCCATTCGCCTGAAAATTTGTTTCCCATCCTCTTACTTTGAGTCTGTGTATGTCCTTTCTAGTGAGATGGGTCTCTTGAAGGCAGTATATTGTTGCCTGGTGATATTTTATCCATTTTGTCATTCTATGTCTTTTCAGTGGTGCGTTTAGTCCATTCACATTCAGACTAATTATTGAAATGTGAGAGTTCATCCCTATCATGGAGTTCTTATTGAGTTGTTGTTCTTCCACTTGTTTTTTTCTTTTTTCTTTTTTTTTTTTGTCTTTCTTTTGGTTTTGGAGTTGGTTTGTGTATATTTTATTCTTTTCCCTGTACTCTTGTGAAGACCATTGTTCTTTTTTCCTTTTCTTCTGTGTTTAGTACTTTCTTAAGTGTTTCATGTAGAAATGGTTTGGTGGCAGCATAAGTTTTTAGGGATTGGATATCTGGGAAAGATTTTAATTCTCCCTCACTGATGAAGCTTAGCTTGGCCGGGTAGGTTATTCTTGGTTGAAATTGTTTATCTTTTAGGACTTTGAAGATAGGGCTTCAAGCTCTCCTAGCCTGCAGGGTTTCTGTAGATAAATCTGCTGCTATTCCGATTGGTCTTCCATGGTAGGTGATCTGGCCTTTTTCTCTTGCTGCCTTTAGGATTTTTTCTTTTGTGCCTACTTTATTTAGGAGAATTATTATGTGTCTAGGAGTTGGTCTTCTCATTTGTTGTCTTGTGGGGGTTCTCTGAATCTCTTGTGTTTGAATTTTTGCATCACTGATTAGATAAGGGAAGTTTTCTTGAATGATCTCATGGAAAGTTTGTTCCAATGTGGTCTCTGTTTCTCTTTCTACCTCAGGGAGTCCGATTATTCCTAGGTTAGGCCTCTTGAGGTAGTCACTCATCTCTTGAAGGTTTTGTTCTGTCTTTTTGAGCTTATTTTCTGTGTTTTTAAGAGTTTGAGTTATTTCTATATTTTGGTCCTCAAGCTCTGAGATTCTTTCTTTTGCTTGGGTAATTCTGCTTTCCATGCTTATCAATTTGTTATTTATTTCATTCACAGTATTCTTTATTACTGTTATCTCAGATATCAGCTCCTTCCTAGTTTCTTCTTGTGTCTCCTCAATTCTTTTTAATCTCTCCATTATTGCTTTGACATCTACATTTGCAGTTTGAGACCCTTCATTCTGGGGGCTTTTCATTGTTTGCATTCCAAAGTCAGTTTTCTCAGTGTCTGCTCTCCCAGGCGTCTGGGAGAGACCCATACTCTTCTTTTGGTTTTTCTTCATTTCTGTAGATTTTTCTCCCTCTCCCCCTTTCCCTCCCCCTCTTCAATTCTGTTTTTGAGGGAAGGTGGGGTTGCTTTTATTTCTCTTCTGCAATGACCTGTTCTTCCTTTTAGGGTCTTCTGGCTTTGTTCACTTTTCCCTCTGCTTTACAGTCTGTCTATTCAGCAGTATGCAGTCTTGGTCCCTAGATTTAAAAAGGGGGCATATAAAAGAGGAAAATAATGGAGGAAGTGGGGCCAATAGGGAGTTAGAAAGAGAGAAGTGCGAGAGGGAAAACAGATATACATACCAACTATCAGGTGAGAAAGAGACACAGGGCCGGGAAGAAGTGAAGAAAGACACGTAAGAAAGATTCCCTAAGGAGTACTGATAGCTACACAGAGACAGGTCAATAAAATCGAGAAACAGTGTAAGTCAGAAGGTAAACAACAGACGTGATCTAAACCAACAGTTACAGTGATAAAATCATAAGTCAAAATAAGTGAAAGAGAGAAGTGCGAGAGGGAAGACAGATATACATACCAACTATCAGGTGAGAAAGAGACACAGGGCCGGGAAGAAGTGAAGAAAGACAGGTAAGAAAGATTCCCTAAAGAATACTGATAGCTACACAGAGACAGGCCAATAAAATCAAGAAACAGTGTAAGTCAGAAGGTAAACACCAAACGTGATCTAAACCAACAGTTTCAATGATAAAATCATAAGTCAAAATAAGCGATCAGACTAGAGTCACTTCTGTGATCTCCAATTCCGGCCTCTCCCTTTTGTTTTTCATTGCAGCGTAGGGGTGGGGCTTTGTCTCCTGTTTCGCGCTGTTGCCTTAGGAACTGAGGTAAAGTTTGTTGATAAGTGGGCGGGGCAATGGAAGTCTCTGCCTGGAGAATGGCGAGGCAGTTTAAGCAGATCTGTTTTTCTCCGCTTGTCTGGGTCCTCCGGCTTGGGGTCTCACGCTGAGTGCCTCAGCCAGGGTGGACCCGGAGTTCCAGAGCTCCAAAGTTCCAAAGGGCAGGTGGTGAGCTGCGAGAGTGGCGCTGGGCCCCCTACAGAGTACTTCATCCAGGAATGGGACCGCTGTCTCTGAGGGGCGGGCAGAGACCTGTGTGACCAGCGGCTTGGTGCCGGGTGCCCGGCTGGAGACAATGCAGCCAGGCAGGGATCTGGAGGGAGCTGGGACCGGAGACTTCCACACACACAGGAGAATGGCAGCAGTGGGGGGGCCGCAATATCTGGCCCTGCGTGGGACTGAAGTTCACGGGCCTGGCACCAGCACGGTTGGTGGTGGGCTGGGGGATGGGGGAAGAGAAGTAATAGCCTTTTGGGGAACTCACGTTCAGAGAATCTCACCAGTTCACCTATGCCATCGCCATCTTGCCTGCGGCCCCCAGCATTATAGATTCTAAGTCCATCCAAGTTGCTCTGAAGTTGTTCTTGATTTTGTTCTTCTCTTTGGCTGCGTAATATTCCATCGTGTACATGGACCACGTTTTTTCATCCAGTCCGCTTTCGATGGGCAGCACGGTTGGTTCCACGTTCTTGTTACTGTGAACAATGCTGCAATAAACATACATGTGCAGGTATCTTTTTTATAGAGTGATTTTTTGAGTTCTTCCGGGTATATTCCCAGTATGGGTATTGTGAGGTCATATGGAAGGTCAATTTTTAGATCTTTCAGGAATCGCCACACTGTTTCCAACAGAGTCTGTACTCGTTTACACTCCCATCAACAGTGTAGAAGTGTTCCCCTTTCACCCCATCCTCTCCAGCATCTGTTAGTTTTTTGAGTTACTGATGATAGCCATCCTGACTGGAGTTAGGTGGAATCTCAGGGTAGTTTTAATTTGTATTTCTTTGAAGATTAGTGAGGCTGAGCATTTTTTCATGTATCTGTTGGCTGCTCACATATCTTCTTTTGAGAAGTGTCTATTCATATCTTTTGCCCACTTTGTAATGGTGCTGCTTGCTTTTTTTCTTATCAGCACATTTAAGTTCCTTGTAGATCCTAGGCCTTTGTCAGATATAGAGTTGGCAAATAATTTTTCCAGTCTGTGGGCTGTCTCCCTGCTCTCTTGATAGTTTCTTAGACTTTGCAGAAGCTTGTCAGTCTGATAAGATCCCACTTGTCTATCTTATCTCTTATGGCATGGGCACTTAGGGTTTTGATCAGGAATTAGTTGCCAGTTCCAATTTCCATAAAGGTCTCTCCTGCATTTTCTAGTGTTCTATACTGTTTCATTTCTTTGAAAAGTTTTTTTCAGTGCTCCAAGGCGTAGGTTGATTACAAGTCATTAAATATTATTAAAAACATTCTCAACAGCTAGATAGTTTCTCCAGAAGAGTTATAAGCCTTATATCACAAGGCACTGAGGCATTTTACATACGGAATCAAATGTTTACATTTAAATGTATTACTGATTAAACATCAAGAACATACACCTCAATGCAAGTATGTATTGATATACCATTTGTTTGTCGATTGACTTACCTATTTTCTTGATTTTTACATGACTATGATTTACTTGGATTTTTTTTTCTGAGTCGGGTTCTCACTCTGTCACCCAGGATGGGGGGCAGTGGCATGATCTCATGGCTTATTGCAGCCTCAAAATTCTGGGCTCAGGCAATCTTTCCCCCTCAGCTTCCTAAGCAGTTGAGAATGCAGTTTTGTGCCACCATGCTAGCTAATTTTTTAAATTTTTGTCGAAATGAGGTCTCATGTGTGCCCATGTTGGTCTCGAACTTCTGGGCCCAAGCTATATTCCTCCCTCAGCTGCCCAGAGTTCTAAGATTACAGGCATGAGTCACTATGCCTGGCCTATTTGGACTTAAAAAGACTATTTTAGAATTGCTTTTAAAGGATATAAATTATAAGTTAATCAAAAGGTCTTATCAAGCTAAGTATATTCAAATGACCTAATGTAATATATACTTTAGATAAATATTTCTCTGATGCCGTTAATAATGACATATTCAAATTAAATTATTCAAATAAATTTTCTAATATCACATATTTTAGACTAATCTCAGTACCATCTATTGTTAAACTACATGTCCAATAAACTGCTACATGTAAGCCGGGCTTGGTGGCTCAGCCTATAATCCTGCCCTTTGGGAGGCTGAGGTGAGTGGATTGCCTGAGCCCATGGGTTCGAGACCCACCTGGGCAGCGAGACCTCATCTCTACAATAAATCAAAAAAATCAGCCGGGTGTGGTAGTGCATGCCTGTAGTTCCGGCTACTTGGAAGGCTGAGGTGGAAGGATCGCTGGAGCCCAGCAGGTCGAGGCTGCGGTGGCCGGGAGCAGCCACTGCACTCCAGTCTGGGCGAAAGGGTGAGACTCCAACTCAAAAAAAAAAAAAAAGATTGCTACGTGTATTGCCAGACATGCAATTTTAACTTTGCCCTCATGGTTCTTCATCTCCTAAAGTAACAATAATTTAAATGTTTGATCAATTTAATTCTACTTGTATGGCTTTAGGTTCCTTTTCTTGGTAAAGCAAACAAAACATTCTACTTATAGCCCTTACTGTCAGACAAACTAATGAGAGGTTTTAACAGTAACAGTTCTATATACATTAATGTCATAAGCTATAACTACAAAATGAATTATTATAAAATTAGACAAAAATAACTTCATATTTCCTTTTATGAACACAACTGAATGCTTTCTTACTCAGAATCAATGTAATTTTCATGTATACAATTACCAGTAAATATACTTTCCTAGTACATATTAATTCTTACTCCTGTAACATTTAATTTGGGGCAGTTTGTTAACTGTTTTCATTCTTCATTCACATCACTTAATATTTGTGTTAGAAAACATTCTCTTGATATGTAGTATAGAGCCACATATATTTTATAAAACTTGGGCAAAATGGGTATAAAAATAGATTTACTTAATTGGATAATTAGCAAGTTTAAAGAACAGAGGACTTCAAAGGACTTGGTTCAGATAGATTGATCATTATATAGATGTTGCAGCATCAACAAAAAATTATTGTGAAGGTTTCCATTTTGATATTCTTACATATTGCTCTTCATTCGCTAGGAGATCAGTGATTCTTTTAAAATTATTACCCATCATAATTAGATGCATTTAATTTAAAAGAAAGAAGGTAATTAAATTGCTTATATTAGCAGAGATGTCTATTTTCTTTAAGGAGTGCTAATACCTCCTGTTAAATTCTCTTGTCCAAGTTTGATCTGGAAAAAATACATAGACTATCTGCTTAATATATATGTGAAAATGGAAAACATTCTTTTTAGATTTTACTCAAAAAATGGTTCAAGCCTGTAATATCCAGGAATATGGAAATAAATTGTGGCCCTGACTTTTTATCTAAAGAAATTTTAGGCTGAAATACACTTATGTGAGCCAAAACAAAGCAAAAATTCTCTCTGAGTAAAGGTGAAAATTGGAGTTATACATTACTAATGTGACCAGAGTTTACAGACGGAGTACTGAAAAAAAAGAAAGTTGCTCAAAGAAAAAAAAAGTGTCTGCAGGCAATCATTCAAGTCTTTGCCTAAATACTGGGTTGCCTTCACGATAATTCCTCATCTTGACAGGAAGAGACTCCATATCCAGAGAATGGACAAAGTATTGCCAAAAGAAGAGCAACTATGGAGAAGTAGTTACTGGAGGTGTATGGCCGTGTGCCCATGCAAGCCATCTGTGCTTTCAGGATCTGCTTGAGCTAACCCGTTAAGTCCTCTGCAGTACTTGCATCAATTTTACACTGTCCCCAGTGGAGTCAGAGAAAATATTTTCTTTACATCTTCGTCATATGTGGTATTACCAGAGATTTTCATTTTTCATTGATGTTTGTGGAAATTTATCTCACTGCCCACATTTCCTTGATTTTTCATGAAGTTGACAATATTTACATACGTTTATTGGCCATTTGGTGTCTTCTGTGAATTTTTGGATTGTTTCATAGCTTTTTTCTGTACAATATTTGTCTTTTATTGTCTTTTACTGATTTATAATAATTCTTTAAATATTCTGTCACCAAACTTGTTGTTAGTTGTATGTTCTCAACTCTGAAGTCAAATTATATTATCATATTTTTTCTAAAGTGATTACAAATTTGAGTTTTTCATGTGAGTCCTTAATCCAAATGCATAGGTTTTTTTCTTATCATGCAGAAGTTCAAAAAATTGCTTTATACAGTGTCTCAGTAATTTTTTTAGGCTAAAAGAAATCCTTCAAAGTTCCTTTTTTTTAACATTTAGGTTTGTGGAGAGCATGTGAGTACTTGCTACATAAGTAGATTGTGTGAAGGCAAGGTTTGAGCTTATAGAGAACCTTCTCCTTTCCTAGTAGTAGACATGGTACCCAATGGACAGTTGTGTTCCTTATCCCCCTCCTGTCTTCCCTCCTTCGGCAGTGCCCAGTGTCTGTTGTTCCTGCCTTTTGTGCCCAAGGGCCAAATGTTTAGTGTCCACTTATAAGTGAGAACATGTGGTATGCATTTTTTTTTGGTTTATTTCTGTTATAGTTCAATTAGAATAATGGTCTCCAGCTGTATCCATGTTGCTTAAAGGGACATTTTTTGTGTGTGGCTGCATCATATTTCATGTGTATATGTACCACATTTTCTTTATCCAGTCCAATTTTGATGGACATCTGGGTTGGTTCCATGTTCTTACTTTAGTGAATAGTGCAGCAACAAACATATGTGTGCAGGTGTCTTTTTGGTAGAGCAATTTATGTTCTTCTAGGTATATTCTCAGAAATGGAATTGCTGGTCAAATAGTAGCTCAATTTTTATTCTTTGAGAAAATGCCACACTGCTTTCCACAAAGGCTGAACTAGCTTACATTACAACCAACAGTATAGAAGCATTCCTTTTTTCTCAATGGTCTCACCAATGCCGGTTGTTTTTCTGTTTGTTTCTTTGTCTGTTTTTAATGATAGCAAAACTGACCAATGTGAGGTGGTACCTCATTGTAGTTTTGATTTGAATTTCTCTGATAATTAGTGAAATTCAGCCTTTTTCATATACTTGGCGCTTGCATGTCTTCCTTTGAGAGGTGTCTGTTCATGTACTTTGCACGCTTTTTAAAAGTTGTTAGTTTTTTCTCTGTCATTCATTTGAGTTCCTTATAGATCCTGAATGTTGTCTTTGTCAAATGCACAGCTTGAAAATATCTTTTTATTCCTATTCCATGGGTTGTCTCTTTACTCTTTTGATGGTTTCTTTTGCTCTGCAAAAACTTTTTAGCTTGATAAATTCCCACCTGTCAATCTTAGCTTTTGCTGTATATGTTTCTGAGGACTTGGCCAATAATTCATTTATCAGGCCAATATCCAAGAGCATGTTACTTAAGTTTTCTTCTAAGATTCATATAGTTTGAGGCTTTACATTTATGTCCTTGATCCGTTTTTAGTTCATTTTTATATATGGTGATAGGTAAGTGTTACATTTTATTCTTCTGTATATAATTAGCCAGTTTTTCCAGCACCGTTTTCTAAATATGGTTTCCATTCCCAAATGTTTGTTTCTGTTGGCTTTGTCAAAGATGAGTTGCTTGAAAGGCCGTGGTTTTATTTCTGGATCATCTGCCCTGTTCCATTGGTCTATGTAATTTTTTTGTATCAGTACCATGCTGCCTAGGTTACTGCAGACTTGTACTAAAGTTTGAATTCTGAGCGTGTTATTCCTCCAGCTTTGTTCTTTTTGCTGAGAACTGCTTTTGCTATTCAGGCTCTTTTTGCTTTCATATGAATTTCTATATTATCTTTGCTAGGTCTGTGGAAAATAATGCTGGTAACTTGATAGGGATTGCATTATATCTGTATATTACTTTGAGTGGAATAGACAGCTTGAGGATACTGATTCTTCCAATCCATGACCGTAGGATGTTTTTCCATTTGTTGGTGTCATTTTTTATTTCTTTAAGCAGCATTTTGTAGTTCTCATTGTAAAGATAGTTCACCTCTTTGATTAGATGAATTTTGAGGCATTTTATTTTATTTTTTGTAGATATTGTGAATGAGATTGTGTTTATTTGGTTCTCATGCTGTTTGTTGATGGTGTATAGAATTGCACCTCATTTTATGCATTGATTTTGTATCTCAAGATTTTACCAAAGTCGTTTATCTGTGTGAGGAGATTTTTGACAGACTCTCTAGGGTTTTCTAGGTATAGAATCACATTATCTGTGAAGAGGGATAATTTAACTTACTTTTCCTATTTGGATATCTCTATTTTTGTCTCCTGCTTGATTGCTTTAGCTAGAAATTCCAGTACTGTGTTAAGTAGGAGGGATGTCTCCATTCCACATCTTAGTGGGAATGCGTCTACCTTCTGCCAACATTAAGTAAAATGTTGGTTGCAGGTTTGTCATAGGTGGCTTTTATTATTTTGAGGAATGTTTCCTCAATGCCTACATGTTTGTGGGTTTTTATGAAGAAGGATGTTAGATTTTATTGAAAGCTTTTTCCTATATTTATTGAGATAATTATTTGGTTCTTGGCTTTACACCTGTTTATGTGGTGGATTGAATTTATTGATTTCATATGTTGAACTAGCCTGACATCCTGGAAATGAAGAACCTAGTCATTTTGTTTGTTTGTTTGTTGGTTGGTTTTTGGGGTTTTTTTGAGTTGGAGTCTCACTCTGTCACCCAGACTGGAGTACAGTGGCCACTCCGGCTACCGCAGCCTCAAGGTGCTGGACTCCGGTGACCCTTCCGCCTCAGCCTTCCGAGTAGCCGGAATTACAGGCGCATGCTACCACGCCCAGCTAATTTTTGATTTATTGTAGAGATGAGGTCTGCTGCCCAGGTGGGTCTCGAACCCGCGGGCTCAGGCAATCCACTCACCTCAGCCTCCCAAAGGCACGGGATTACAGGCTGAGCCACCGAGCCCGGCTGAACCTAGTCATGATAGATGACCCTTGTAATGAACTGTTGGATGCAACTTGCTAAACTCTTGTTGAGAATTTTGCATTTATGTTCATCATTCATTTCAATTTCATTTATGAAATTTGGCCTGAAGTTTTCTTTTCTTGTTGGATCTTTGCCAAATTGGGGTATCAGGATGGTATTGGCTTCATAGAATGATCTAGGGAGAATATCTTCTTTCATGATTGCTTGGAATACTTTCAGTTGGATTGGTAACAGCTTTTCCTTATACATCTTGCAGAATTTAGC
>JAPVLO010001918.1:0-85229 GCA_027257055.1 Cephalopachus bancanus
TTTACATTTTAATGCTATCCATTTCATTGCTGTACATATTCAAACTTGAGGGACCTTCCAACTCACTGTGAGTTTTCCATCTGACAAATATGTACAACTTATCTCATATAATGTAAATATCACCCCAAAATGTAAACGCTTGTGTTGGTGCCCAAATTTTATACTTGATCATTCACAAAACTATAGTGTCCACACTATCTGAGTGGATCTTATTTTATCCTTTTCCCTCAAAGTTAAAGAATACATTATAGTATGTTTCTTTGTTAAAAATAATCTTTTTGAATAATTTCAGTTACCATATAAGTGAGATCCTGTTTTCTTCACACTTGCTTCATCTGGAATTAAATTAAGAATTTTACTCCTGGTCACTTGGTAAATATTTGTTGTTGTTTTCAGGGGTTGTTGACATTCATGGATGTGGCCGTAGAATTCTTTCCAGAGGAGTGAGAATGCCTGGCCCCTAGTCAGTGGATTTTGTACAGAAATATGATGTTAGAGAATCATAGAATCCTGGTTTCCCTGGGTGACGATAATTTCAATGCATAATTTATAATGCATATTAATGATTTCATGTTCTTTCTATAACATTTTCTAGGAGTTTCTGCTTTGCATAAAGAAATTTCAGTTCCTCCTTTCAAGGAAAACTTGGAGATTTGTGGGCATTTTGACATGAACTTTTTTCTCTTTTGAACTAATCTGTATCCTTCACTCTATTAGTGGTAAGTCCAGAAATTTAATGGCATACAATAATATTGCCCACACCTTAAAACCTAACTGTTGCCATCATTTATTGATTCACTAATAGTGGGAAGTAGAACTAAGAATAGAATTTTTAAAATACTTTCTAAATGTTCTGTTGGGAAACAGTATTTTGGAATTAATTTTCTGAAGCCTGAAAATTTTCTGAAGCCAGAAAACATAAAATGTTTTCTCTACTGAGCACAGTACTCGCTGGTCATTTGTGAATCCCAGCAAGAGTTGTGTTACTTTTTTTTTTTTTTGAGTTTAAGTCTCACTCTGTCACCCAGACTGGAGTGCAGTGGCCGCTCCCAGCCACTGCAGCCTCGACCTGCTGGACTCTGGTGATCCTTCCACCTCAGCCTTCCAAGTAGCTGGAACTACAGGCGCGTGCTACCACGCCCAGCTCCTTTTGATTTATTGTAGAGATGAGGTCTCACCAAGTTGCCCAGGTTGGTCTTGAATCCACGGGCTCAGGCAATTCACTCACCTCAGCCTCCCAAAGGCATGGGATTACAGGCTGAGCCACCGAGCCCGGCTGTGTTATTTTTTTAAATAAAACAGGCCTGCTGTCTCTAAGCCGAACCTGATCACATGTCTGGAGCAAAGGAAACAGCCCTGGGATGTGAAGAGACACAGCACATTACCCAAACTCCCAGGTGGTAGAAGAGAATGAAGCAGATGACACCGGTCAAGGAGGAATCAGCTACTAAAATGTGGTTTGTTAAAGTGGTCTGCTCCAAAGGAAATGATTTTTGAGAAGCATGGTTTTTTTTTTTCTCTTTTCCTCTTTGGTGAACTTCTTTTAAGGTCATATGGAAAATCAAATTCCTTTTAATGGTTTTAAAGAGTCTGCATGATCTGAATGCACTTCTGTTGCTTTTGGGAATATTTGTTTTTTAGAAACTCCATGTTAAAATATTTTTTCAGTTCTCTTTTTGCATCCTGAGGAAAATGTTTGAGAATAGTGGTTATTTTGCTCAGAAACCTGAGGAGGAGCATGGACAAAAGTTATATGTTTCTGCTTTATGACTTCTTATCCTAAGGAGGTTTCAAATGTGACAAACCATCTCCCCAAACATTGGAAAACTGAACATTATTTTACTTTAAAATTGGATGGTTTGGCCAGGCTCAGTGGCTCAGCCTGTAATCCCAGTGCTTTGGGAGGCTGAGGTGAGTGGATTGCCTGAGCCCGTGGGTTCGAGACCCACCTGGGCAACTTGGTGAGACCTCATCTCTACAATAAACCAAAAAATTAGCTGGGCGTGGTAGTACATGCCTGTAGTTCCAGCTACTCAGAAGGCTGAGGCGTAAGGATCACTGGAGCCCAGCAGACGAGGCTGCGGTGGCCGGGAGTGGCCACTGCACTCCCGTCTGAGTGACAGAGTGAGACTCCAACTCAAAAAAAAAAAAAAGTTGGTTTTAGTATAAAATGAGATTGACAATTTAAACTCTATAAGCCCAAATTTTCAAAGTATAGATATTGCTTAGAACCTTGCTAAACATATATTAAACTCCTACATGTTACCTTGCTTCTTAATAACTGTTATTTTATAATAATCTTTTTTTTCAGTATTGAGCTTATGACTATAAAATATATATGGACATGTTTCTCATATACATGTGTTTATGTGTGTGTTTAGTTTTTTTAATAAATATTGCGTAATAATATATTTATTGTGTATCATGTAACAATTTGATCTGCTTAAACATTGTGAATGATGCATACAATCAAATTTTTAAATATAGGTCACCTTACATAGTTACATTTTTTTTGTATTGAGAACACTTAATGTCTGCTATTTTCACAAATGTTTAAGGATACAGTGATTATTATCAGCTCTAGTCGCTAGGTTATACATTAGAATCCTAAAACTCACTTATCTTATCATTTTAATTTTGTACCTTTTTTAACATCTCCCATTTTTGCCACCTGCAGACCCTGACCCCACCATTATACTCTTTGCTTCTTAGAGCGCAATTATTTTGGATTCCATATATAAGTGTGATTATGCAGTAATGGTCTTTGTGTGTCTGGCTTATTTCACTTATCATAATGTCTTACGGTTTCATCTGTGATGTTAAAATGGTGGGATGCTATGATTCTTTATGGCTGATTAATATTTTACTGTGTATATATACAAATTTTCTCAATCTATTCAGCATCCATGAACGCTTTGATTGTTTTCAGAGGATGGCCATGTGGCAAATGCTGCAGTGAACATAAGGGTGTAGATACTTCTTTAATATTCTGATTTTAGCTGGGCTTGGTGGCTTAGCCTGTAATCCTATGCCTTGGGATGCTGAGGTGAGTGGATTGCCTGAGCCCGCGGGTTCCAGACCTGCCTGGGCAACTTGGTGAGACCTCATCTCTACAATAAATAAAAAAAATTAGCCGGGGCTAGTAGTGCATGCCTGTAATTCCGGCTACTCTGAAGGCTGAGGCGGAAGGATCGCCGAGCCTAGCAGGTTGAAGCTGCAGTGGCCAGGAGCGGCCACTGCACTCCAGTCTGGGTGACAGAGTGAGATTCCAACTTAATAAAAATAATAATAATAATAATATATTCTTATTTTATTTTCTTTGTTTATATGCACAGGAAGGAGAGTCCTGGATTGTACAGTAGTTTAATTTTTCATTTTTTGAAAGAATTTTTATAATGGATTTATAATCACTGTACCAATTTAAAACTTACAAACAGTGTACAGGATTTATTTTTCTTCATTTTCTTGTCAGCACTTATCTTTCTTCTTGTTGATATTATCCTTCCTAACAGATGTGAGATGCTATCTCATCATAGTGTTGATTGGCAATTGCCTGGTGACTGGTGATGCTGAGCACTGTTTCATATACTTATTGGCAGTCTGTATGTCTTCAATGGAATAATAACCACTCTTGCCCTATTTTTCAGTCCAGTATTTATCATTTTATTGTTTTACCTTTAATTTATATGACTTTCTAGTGTATTTTGGATATTAAACTTTTAAGAGAAACATAGCTTGCAAATCTTTTCTCTTATCCTGTAAGCCTTCTTATTGTTTCCTCTGCAGAAGCTTTTAACTTTGATGTAGTCCAATTTGTTTATCCTTGCTTTTGTTGCTATGGTTTTGATGTCATATCAATAAAATCATCGACAAGACCAATATGTAGCAGGTGTTTCAAACTTTTTAAAAAGATACTTTGTTTTCTGGGTGAGGGTCTTTTTATGTCACTCAGGCTGCAGTTCAGTGCCACAATCAAGGTTCGCCACAGTTGAGCTTCTGGGCTCCAGTGAACTTTCCAACCTCAGCCTCCTGAGTAGCTGGGAGTGCAGGCTGATGCTACCATGCCTGGATAATTTTATTTTGTAGAAATGAGGTCTTGCTATACTGTATTGCCTAGGCTTGTCCTGAACTACTGGGCTCAGGTGATCCTCTTGTCTCAGCTTTCTCAAAGTTCTGGGATACCAGACATGAGCCGGTATGTATGGCTGATACTTCTTTTAAATTGGAGTCTCACTTTGTAGCCCAGGCTGGAGTGACATGCTCATGTCCACTGTAGCTCATGTCCTCTAGGCTTATGTAATCCTTCCACCTCAGCCTTCCAAGTAGTTGTAACTACAATACTGTTTTATTGAAGATAACATAATGTTCACAAAATTTCTGTTGACTGTAACATGTGACAAGATTTATTTTTGTATTTTTTTTAGTTAGAGTCTCACTCTGTCACCCAGCTGGAGTACAGTGGCATGCTCACAGTCTTTGCAGCCTTTTCCTGCTTGGCTCAAGTGATCCTTTCCCTCAGCCTTCCAAGGAACTGGAACTACAGGCATGTACTATCACACCCAGCTTATGCTTTATTCTAGAGATAAGGTCTCATTAAGATGCCCAGGCTGGTCTCAAACCCCTGAGTTTAGGCAATCCTCTGACCTTTGCCTCCCAAAAAGCTGAAATTACAGGACAATTACTAAACTTCCTCTTCCATGTAACTCTTCTTGATGTTGTGCTTACTGGGATTCTGTGAACTCTGACCTGCTTTTTGGAGTTCTCACAAAGGCAATTTTGTCTGTATTATGTGAAAGTCACATTGATGAAGTGAAAACCTCTACTTTTTTAAGATTAGAAAATATACGTTACTTATAAAGTATAGAGAGAAAGAAAGAAGGGATTCACCTCCCTAGGTAGGGAGGGGGCCAAAGTTTAAGAAAAAAAGGTCTGGCCATACCTCACAGACCACATGGCCACACCATAACATAACAAGGCAATAATGGACCTGTGATTTTTATTTTGCCATTTGACTGAATAAATATTGCAATTTTTTGAGTCGGAGTATAATATTATGTTAGATTTGGAAAATATTTTCACCTGAGTCTAGTAAGTCAGATAAATTCTTTTCATTATTTTTAGCTGTGACTTCTCATTACACTGTATTCCTTTTGCCAAAAAATAGTACAGAAGAGTCATTGACAAAGGGGATAATGGAAAGATATGGGAGATTTGGCTGTAAGAAATCACACTTCATGAAAGATTGGGAAACTGTGAATTAGGGTGAATGATTTTATATTGTAGATAACCATTACAAATATAACGAGTATGGGAATGTCTTTTATCAGCACTCCAATTTTATTTTCCACCAGATTCCAGATTCCATAAATGGTTTACAAATATAATTAATATGGCAAAACATTTGACCATCCTCAAAACATAGTCAAAATCAGAGAATTGATATTGCAGAAAATTGACACAGGTATAATGTATGTGGAAAAGTGTTTACTAAATCATACTGATGTAAAGAATGTAACATAGCCTTTCACTTTTGCTCAGAACATGCTGATATACATGTTTTCACACTGGAGGGGTACCATTCAAATGTGAAGAATATGATGAAACCTTTAATCAGTACTCATATCTTATTCAACATCAAAAAACTCATACAAAAATGAAACCCTACAAATATGAACAATGTGGTAAAGCCTTTTGCTCTTATCAAAAATTTGGTGGACATTCAAGGATCCATACTGGAGGGAACTCCTATAAATGTAAAAAGTGTGGCAAAGTCTTTTCCTTTCATTTGAAACTTGTTCAACATATGAAAAGTCACACTGGAGAGAAACACTACAAAAGTCAAGAATGTGGAAAGCCTTTCTCTCTTAATCAGAACTTGTTGACGTATGAAAATCCATACTAGAGAGAAACCCTACAAATACAAAGAATGTGAGGGAGCCTTTCACTCTCAATTTTGACTTGCTGCACATATGAGAGTCCATACTGGAGAGAAACCCTACAAATGTAAACAGTGTGGCAAAGCCTTTTCTTTTAATTCAGGACTTGCTGCACATATGACCATCCATACTGAAGGGAAACCCTATAAAAGTAAAGAATGTAGCAAAGTCTTTTGCTTTTATTCAAGACTTGGACAACATATGAAGATACATACTGGAGAGAAATCCTACCAATGTGAAGAATGTGGTAAAGTTTTTTTCTCTCATTTGTTACTTGTTCCACATATGAAGATCCATATTAGAGAAACTATACAAATGTAGAGTATAAAAAAAAAAACCTTTCCCTTTCATTCAAGACTTCCTGCACATATGACCAACCATACTGGAGAGAAACCCTACAAATGTGAAGAATGTGGCAAAGCCTTTGCACTTCACTCATACTTGACTAAACATCAGAGAATCCATACCTGACAGAAACCCAAAGGTGAAGAATGTGAAGGTGAAGAATGTGGCAAGGTCTTTCACTTTCATTCAGTACTTGCTGGACACTTGAGGATGTATACTGGGGAGAAATGCTACAAATGTAAATAATGCAGCAATACAGTTCCCTCTAAGTCAGGACTTGCTCACATATGACCAACCATACTGGAGAGAAACCCCACAGATGTGAGGAATGTGACAAAGGCTTTATTCAGTACTCACATCTTATTCAACATCAGAGAATCCATACAAGAGATGTTCTAGGAATGTAGAGAATGTGAGAAAACTTGTGAAAGGGTTTAGTCTTTTTGCCTCAGCATAACCATTGGAAAGCAGTCAGACATTCTACTGCAGGACAAACAGCAGCCTATCCCATCTCCCTTGGACAAATCTCCATCAGATGCAAGACCAGGACAGTCTAACCATTCATGATTTAGCAAAATAATCTCTAGTAAGTTTTTAAGTTCCTTGTCAGGACCGAAGATCAAAGGTCACCCTTTGGCTCACCAGAGTCGCAAATGTAATAATATGTCCACCCACCTTTGGTCAAGGAATTTGTGAGTTGCAAATGTCAGAGTTTGTGAATTTCAAATGCTAACAAGTCCCTTGCAGGAATCCTCCCTTGCCCCAGGGTTAACCTAATCAGCCCTTTGTGATCTATGACACAGATAAGCTCCTCCATGGCAGCAATCATGTGACTAACCCACCCATTTGCCTGCTGTCTATCACCTGACATCAGTACTGGCGCTTGCCTGCCCCTTTGTGATGACGTGGAAGCAGACCACCACCCAATCATTTTAATGATCTTCCCTGTCTAAGGGAATGTTTAAAAGACTCAATCACAAGCAACCAGTGTCCATTGCCTTCCTAAACTCTGGTGTGGCCATGTGATCTTTGAGCTATGGATATTGCCATACTTCCTGGCTTTGACTCCCCTCCCCCACCTTGGGGAGGTGAATCTTCTCTCTCCCTTTGCTTTCTCTAATTTACTTTTAAATAAACTTTTCTTTCTTAATCTTTTTGTGTGTCACAATTCTTTGCATTTACTCAGATCTCTGGGTTGCCAGAGTGTGCACCTCTGGCTTTCCGGCTCCAGCAATGCTGCGCCTCTTCTCCCTCCCCCTCGCCTCTCCACCTCTATCCATCCACCCTCGCCCTGTAGATCCCCTAACTCCTTGAGCCCTTACTCCAACTTTTCTCAACCTCAGAAATTTAATACTCAGCAATGCCCTATACCTGTAAAGCTGGAAAAACATTTATCAAAATATATACCATAAAGAGTACAGGGAGAGAAGCTTTACTGTGTAAAGAAAAGCATTTTTGCTGGGCACAATGTTGCAAGCCTGTAATTCTTGCACTTTGGGTGGCTGAGGCAAGAAGATTGCCTGAGCCCAGAGGTTCAAGACCAGCCTGGGTAAGTTGGTGAGACATCTTCTCTACAATAAATTAAAATTTTACCCAGGATTGGTAGTGCTTGCCTGTAGTTCCAGCTATTGTAAAACTGAGGTGGAAGGATCACCTGAGCCCAGCAGGTTGAGTGTGTGGCCAGGAGTGTGCCACAGAACTCCAGTCTGGGTGACAGAGTGAGAGAAAGAAAGAGAGAGAGAGAGAGAGAGAGAGAGAGAGAGAGACAGAGACAGAGAGAGAGAAAGAGAGAAAGAGAAGAGAGAAGAGAGAGAGAAAGAGAGAGAGAGAGAAAGAGAAGAAAGAAGAAAGAGAAGAAAGAAAGAAAGAGAAAGAAAGAAAGAAAGAAAGAAGAAAGAAAGAAGAAAGAAAGAAAAGAAAGAAAGGAAGAAGCCAGTCTCGGTGGCTCAGCCTGTAATCCCATGCCTTTGGGAGGCTGAGATGAGTGGATTGCCTGAGCCCATGGATTCGAGACCCACCTGGGCAGTGAGACCTCATTTCTACAATAAATAATAATAAAAAAATCAGCTGGGCATGGTAGCGCATGCTGGTAATTCTGGCTACTTGGAAGGTTGAGGCAGATGGATCTCTGGATGAAAGAAGTTTGGCACCAGTAACGACTCCACACCTGGTCTGAACCAAGAGATTTATTAAAGGGGCAGTTACATGAAGGGACTGTAACCGAGGAAGAGCAAGAGAGAGAGAGAGAGAGAAAAAGAGAGACAGAGAGCGAGAGAGAGAGAGAGAGAGAGAGAGAGAGAGAGAGAGAGAGAGAGAGAGAAAGAGGGAAGGAGAGAAAGAGAGTGAGAGAGGGAGAGAGAGGGCGAGAGAGTGTGAAAGAGAGAGAGTAAGAGAGAAGGAGAGAGAGAGTGAGCAAGAGAGTGGCGGGGACAGAGAGAGAGCAAGAAAGAGAGAGAGAACTATGCAGGGAGAGTGGTATATTTATGGACCTTGCAGGGGCTGGCTAGTGCTGTGCTTGGGTTTTATTGGAGGAGATTATTCCTATGGTAGTATTCCTATAGGGAGAGGTTGTTTGAGCACAGGTTTAAGTTTTGTGCGCATGGGAAAAGCAGGAGCTTAGGGCCTTTGTTGTCTTTGGGAGGCAGCGCCATATTGGGGATGCCCTTCTGACTGTTCTCTGCGCCTTTCATTCCCACCTTTTCTGTTTATTTGGGAGAGGGGCATTGTTATTCCTTCTGGCTGCTTCCTGCTGGATGTGGGTGTTGTGGGGTGTGGTGGGGGAAGGGCACAGAACCAGGCAGAATAGAGTCCAGAGGTAGGCACTGAAGGTGAAGATTTTTGAAAGTTCCTTGTAAATGTAGAATGGTGACTTGTTCTGGCCAGTCCTTCAGTGGGCACAAGGGCAGTAGTAACCAGCTGTCTTGGAGTAGACAGTGGAGGTAAATAGAGAACCTGGAAGAGAATATATCTAAAAGAATAGTTAAGTGATGTTTAGGGGCAGCACCAGAAGAAGAAGCCAGGTGGGGCACAGGTAACATGACAAGTGATGGTTGAGTTGAAGCTGTGAGCAGAGGAATTCCTGATAGTGGGGAGAAATCAACAGTAGGATTTTGTGTGTAAGGAATGGTAAGATTTTCTATGAATTGTACTGCCATAAATGCTATTGTGAATAATGCTGCAATAAACATGTATGTGTAGAGCCAACTGTGTTGCCCACTGAAAGAAGACTGGATAAAAATGTGGTGTATATATATAATGGAATATTACACAGCCATAAAGGACAATGTTGATTGGGTCCTTCCTTTCTTCACTTTTTAGCAGCACTTACTCCCCTTGGATGTTTGAATTTCTTCTGGTCCAAGATGCGTCTAGGGAAATAAGCTGATAAACTGATCCTGAGTGATGTAATACCAAATACCTATGTTTAGTTTACTCATGTCTTTAAAGGATTTTTAGTGATTATTATATTAAGCTGCAAACTGAATATTGTTCTGTCCTAGTTCTATATCTGATGGAATTTTCCCTGGATTTGCCAAGGGGTGGGATAGGTTGTCACTTGGCCTGAAGTAGAAACTTTTGAATACCTTTTAAAACTTACCTATAGAAAATTTATTTATGTCTAGCCTGTGCTAGCTATCCTGCCTCAGCTATTTATTTTTTAGAGATTTTTGATCCCATAATTATCTGGGTACTGAGGGGTGAAGGTCTGTCTTCTGTAATTTTTTCAGAGCTGATAATTGGCACAGTCCTGCCTAGCCAGAGATTGAAAATCTCTCCCTGTCTGACTTGAGGCATTCAGATTTGTTTTAGAAGTGGCATTATTTGCAGGCACTGGCTGGAATTTTTGCATGGCCATTATGTGGGTATGAAATTACTGGATTGTAGCTTAATAAAAGGAATAAAGTCAGGCCTATATTTTGACAATTGTAGGCACTGGCTGACTACCTTTTTATATAAAATCTATAAGGCATGAAGTTATTAGCACAATTCAAATGATAAACTTTAATCTCTGTAGTTTTATTTAAGTACTAGGTTTTGTATTTTTTGGACTATAATGGCAACCCGACAGATTGTTTTAAACTATAATTTGAACTAGGCACTTAAGTAAATTCTACATAAAATTTGAAGGGAAATCTGAAAATGTTTGGAGATTGTATTTAGAAAAGAATTTATTATGCCTAGATTGTTTATAGAATTTTTTGTACGTACATTTTTCTTAAACTTTCCTTATACCATTTTTCATGTGCTTATACATTTTTATTTTTGTTTTCTACCCCCTTTTAAAAAATTTTCATAACTATCTACTTTATTATAGGACAGAAATGTACCATATAAGATTTTCTCTTAGATAAATATATATATATATTTTATATTCCTTTCTTTTTTGTTTTCTTGCTAAAACTGTATTTGTATACCAACAACCTTTTTACATTTTTCTTTGCTTTTTGCTTTCTTTTTATTTATTTATAGATAACCTTTTATAGTTATAATTTGAATTTACCTTTTAGTAACTGTTAGCTGAAACATTTAGTTTTTGGAACACTTTTAATTCCACTGGAGAGCAGGTTTTAGGAGGAAGAAGTTCAGTATGAGCACAAGGGCTAGAAACTTAGCCTCAGTATTAAGAAATTGATTTGGACCCCAGTCACATTTATATAGACCCAAGGATTCTCTGGGTGAATGGCATACAGAGTGCTGCACTGGGCCATGCCCCACCCCTTCAGTCAACAGCCACTATCACTGAGCTAGGTGTTTTTCCCCCCTTTGGAGAGGCTGCACCATCTCTTTCAGTGGCTTTTTAGTCCAGGTATTGGACAAAGTTCTGGGGGCGTAGGCTATTAAGAACAATTGTGCTTTAGGTGCCCAGATTGACCACATTTATAGCAGCTGATACCATCTCCTTAGCAGGTTTATCCTTATCAGGCCTCTTTTGGGTGGCTGGAGCTTTTGCCTTTAGTGGCCACTGCCAATTTGTTTACCTTTTTTCTGGCTGGTGCTCATTTTGGAGTTCTTCTCCCCCTTTTTTTTTTGCTTTATGACTTTTTAATGATGTCTACAGGAACGCCTGGTTTAAAACCCTTTAGAGTGAACAGACCACGAAGATGTAAAATGATCTGTTTCTACATATTCCTAATTATGAACAGGCAAAATTGTCAAAAATTTTTATGAATTACTAAACAGCAGCCTTAGTCGTAAGACATAGACAATTAAATGAGCATAGCCAAAAACCTCAAGCATTAGTGTTACTTAGTATTACAATATAAAGTAGGGAGTCAGCATACATTACAAGACTCTAAGAGACTTCCCAGCAGTTTTTTACAGGGACAAGCAGTTGATCATGATTTTAGGCAAGGCCTAAACCTTTAGAAACAGACATTTTTAACTAACTTGGCCTTTAGTATTTGAAAATGAGAACAGCCTATTTATTTCCTTAGTTGACAGAGAAAGATTATACAATTATTATTATTATTATTATTATTATTATTATTATTATAGGTGGATTAGAATGAGCCCCTTCAGAATTTATGAAGGAGAACACAGGCTAAGGAAGGAGGGGGAGTGGTCCCCAGAAAGAATTTAAGATAACCGGTAGCACTTTATATGCAGCAGACAATTTTTTACAATCTTAACAACAAAGGGCAGAAATTTTAACAGCGCCAATGGGTAGGGAGAAAACACCACATAAATAAAAGGAGACATAAGATGAGATCGAGAAATATGTGCTAATTAAGTTTTTAAAAGACCACATGTCCCGTTAAACAAAGCATAATAACTTAACCAGCTTTTTGGCAAATTTAAAGTGAAAGACACACAGATAAGAGAATGAAGGGTATGGGAAATATTTGCTTTGTCCCCTTTTTGTCATACTTTTCACGAAGATATTTCAGACACCTCTTAGCAATTGATAGGTTGGTATACCCCCAACGCAGACAAACTATATGGAGCCTTTTTTTAGCCTCGAGTGTTTCCAGAATTTCTTTACTTTTTCCACTAACTTTTACCTAACATGTTCAATAAACTCATACCATTCCTTGACATGCTTAAACCTTCTATTTTCGTTCTATGCGTTCTGTAACCAGTCATTTTATTATAGAACAAAATGTCCATACAAGATTCTTTCCTATATAATTATCTTTTTCTTTATCCTTTCTTACTGAAAACATACCTTACACCAACAACTTTCTTTACATCTTTCTTAACCTCAGAGCTCTAACCAAAGCAATAAGTTTATATGCAGCAGAAGGGCTTAGATAGGATCCAATGTGGAACTATTAGGGAAATCCAAAGCTATACAAAAGGCACCCAAAAGGCACAGTGGTGATGGCTTAGGGTAAAGAATAATATGAGTTTTAATTTTTGTAACATTGCTGGATTTCCATCTGGTCTTTGAAAAACCTCTTTTATTCTGTCCTAGTTAGCCTGTTTATTAACACCTTTTTGTAGTTAGGTAACAGGATTTATTTACATGATCCCTTTACTTTTGTCTGGGAAGAAGGTTGATATAGTTCCAGTTTAGATATAACTTGAGAGAAATTTATGATAAGAAAACAACAAAGACTTGTTGCCACTTGTAGGGATGCTACCAGGAGGTTATCAAGCAGTGAGGGGAGGGGGATGAAAATGCACCATGGCCTTTGGCACCGGTTCCTTTTCTGAAGGTAAAAGAGAAAGACTGAAGGTCAGGGTTAGGTGCCATGGCCAGCTGTAGACACCAGCCCTTCCTTTTCAGATAAAGGTGGAGGGTGAGAAGGAGGAGAAACTGATGGAGAGTGGAATAGCAAAAGCAGACTATAGGAGGTTTATCTGCTGGGTTGAAGTTAGAAGTAGAGGGAGGTGGCAGGATGAGTTGTGTATGATTTAAGACTTTTTTTATTTGTGAGAGGTCTGAGGTAGAGAAGGGGACGTGTACCTGAATGACTGGTGTGGCCTTGGATCGGGATACCAGAGTGCTATACTGGGGGGTGATTGAAAGGGGAGGGCACAGAGGTTGAATTGCTGGAGAAGTGGATGGAGCTGAAGAAGAAGGAGGGGGCTCCTCTGCAGGATTGAAATCTGAGATGGGAGAGGAGCAAGCCGCCTGGAGGGGCCTTACAATGTTTGTGGTGGGGGAGGGGAGTTTGGAAGAGGAAGTAGAGATGCATGTGGGACAAAGGGAAAGAGAGAAGCTGTAGAGGGAGTGTTTATGGAAGAGAGAAAGGGACTGAACATGGGGAATCTCTACCCACCATTCTGAACGCTCACAGAAATTATATAGGCCACTGATTTTGGTTGTCTAAGGGATATGTTGGCCAGTCTTGTGTGTGTAGAGGCAAATTAGGCGTTTGGGCTTGATATTGGGAGAGAGAGAGAATCGGCCAGCAGGGATTACAAGCCTCCCATAGTAAGACAGGTAGACCAAATGGGGCATCCCCTGAAGAGTCGGCTGTCCGAGAAGTGTGGCTGTGGCAAAATCTGTCATCACAGAGGTTTGGCACAACCAGGGATCTCCTGGAGAACCGAGGGGGTCAAGGCACCTAGCTCTAGGATTTTCCAAAACAGAGAGCACTTGACCAGGTGACAGGTAGGGAGTGTAGTCGCAATTCCTGCTGGTCGAACAGGGCTTACTCTGGGGCAATAGAAGTGAAACCTTCAAGGTTTACTGTTGCCCAACAGATAAAGGAGTCTTTCAGAATCCGCTGTGGGCCAGCAGATGTGGCCCGGCAGCCGTGGGATTTCTTAGGGGGGGGGAAGAGAGAGAGGGAGAGAAAGAGAATTCTACTGAAACTGCTGTGGGTTAGCAGCCATGGGTCCCCTGGGGCCTGCTGCAAACCGGCAGCCACAGGAGTTTTGTAAAGTTTGAGAGAGATAAAGGAGAAGAGGAAGCCTTTAGGGTCCACGGTGGTTATGAAAGCCTAGGCAAGTGCGTTCCCCCTCACCTGGGGGCTGGAGGGGGTGGTTCCTGAAGTCCGTTCCCTCCGGAGTTCCCCAGCAAGTTTTTTGCTCCCTTGTTTTGGGGAGGGGAACTTACCTATCCAACAGTCGCTGATGGATGCATTTTACGTGTTCAAAACAGTGGGGGTCCAGGAGGGTTGGAGTGGCCACAGGTGCTGGGTCGGGGCTCTCACCTATGGGAATACACCCACACAGAGGTGAGGGAGTGCCCATCCGAGTCACGGCACCAATGAAAGAAGTTTGGCACCAGTAATGACTCCACATCCGGTCTGAACCAAGAGATTTATTAAAGGGGCAGTTACACGAAGGGACTGTAACTGAGGAAGAGCAAGAGAGAGAGAGAGAGAGAAAGAGAGACCAAGAGAGCAAGAGAGAGAGAAAGAAAGAGGGAAGAAGAGAGAGAGTGGGAGAGGGGGAGAGAGGGCGAGAGAGTGTGAAAGAGAGAGAGTAAGAGAGAAGGAGAGAGAGAGAGAGTGAGCAAGAGAGTGGCGGGGACAGAGAGAGAGACCAAGAGAGAGAGAGAGAGCTATGCAGGGAGAGGGGTATATTTATGGACCTTGCAGGGGCTGACCAGTGCCATGCTTGGGTGTTATTGGAGGAGACTATGAGGTAGTATTCCTATAGGGAGAGGTTGTTTGAGCACAGGTTTAAGTTTCATGCGTGCGGGAAAAGCAGGAGCTTAGGACCTTTGTTGTCTTTGGGAGGCAGCACCATCTTGGGGATGCCCTTCTGACCATTCTCTGTGCCTTTCACCAGAGCCCAGCAGTTTGAGACTGTGGTGGCTGGGAGCAGCCACTGCACTCCAATCTGGGCGACAGAGTGAGACTCCAACTCAAAAAAAAAAAAAGGAAGGAAGGAAGGAAGAAAGGAAGGAAGGAAGGAAGGAAGGAAGGAAGGAAGGAAGGAAGGAAGAAAGAAAGAAAAAAAATGTACATTGGAGGGAACATCTACAAATTTATTGAAAGTGAAATGATCTTTGTTCAAAATATGTGACTTAGATAAGACTATGGTGTTTATGCTGAAATCTTTAAAGATACAATATATGTGAAAATGTATTTAATTTACAGTCACATCTAAATAAACCTCATAGGATTTACACTATAAAGCACTATGGCACTAATACTTTCCGAGAGTACTCTAAATTCGTCTATTGATTACAGGCACTGAACCAAAGACAAAATAGTTACATAAGTTATTTGTTACATGTTGAGTAGGATTTTTAAAAAAGTGTAAATATATTTTATGCATACTTCTGATTTTGCATTTATGGAATTTAAGGATTTTATTGCAAAGCAATATTGGTGTAACTGCAGTCTCAAATAACTTGAGGCTGTGCCTCCATTTTTGTGTTTATTGGGAAGTTTGTGGTCGAACATTGCTACATCTTAGTTATGACAGGACCTTTATATTAGGTGAGCATCATTCATCTCAACTATTTCAGGGATGAGGGACACTGAAATGTAAGACACATTAAAAGGTCTAATTGGAAAGGATATTTTGCGGTCACATTGAGGAGAATTGTAAGTCCTGAAGGAGGTGGGTGCTCAGGGTAACATTTTTGGGTGCTGGACTAAATCACAAAGAATCATTCAGAGGTTTAGATTAAAGTGACATCATATTCTTAATACTTTTTACAAATCTGATTATGCACAATGTGTTCTCTGACTATAATGGAATCAGAATACAATCCAATAACGTAGAAACAATGAAAACATTTCCAACTCTTAGAAACTTAGTGGGTAAGTCTCTAGGGAAACCAAAAATACATTGAATTGAAAGACAATGAAAAGACAATATATAAAAATTTGTGAGACACAGGAAATCCATACACACAAGCATTTTGTAGAGCTAAACTAATATATTAGTCTAGAATATGAGCCTACAAATAATCTAATCTTCCACACAAAAAACTAAGAGAACAACAGTAAACAAAACCTAAGGGAAGCCTAAGGAAGGAATAGAAATAAAATAAAATAAAATGAAAATGCAAAAATTGTAAATCTAATTACAACAAAATAAATAAAATGTACACACCTCAAGACTGACAAGCGATGTCAAAAAATGAATAAAGAAAGACAAGACACAATTACCATTCTGGGAAAATAAGCAATGTCACTACAGACCATGAACACATACAAAATATTATAAGTTATATGCGACTAGTATGAATGCTATAAGATAATACCAGAGTAGGTGACAATAAAAAAAAATTTCTCACAATTCTGGAAGCTAAAAGTCCAACATCAAGGATAGTAGGCTTCTCCTGAGGACTCTGTCCTTGGCTTATATACGACTGCCTTCTTGTGTCCTCACATAGTCTTTTCTCTGTGAGTGACCCAACTTGGTGTCTTTCTGTTTCTTCTTCTTATGACATTCACCCTTTTAACCCATTTATCTTTCTTTTTTGTGAGTCAGGGTTCCATCCTTTTGCCCAGGCTGCAGTGCACTGACAAAATCATGACCACTGCTGCATTGAAATCCTGTCCCCAGGTGATCCTTTGACCATAGCTTTCCTTGCAGCTGGGAGTAAAGGTGTGCACAACACACAGCCATTTTTTCTTTTGTTTCTTTCTTTTTTTTTTTTTTTTTAATGTCAAGATCACACTATGTTGCCTTGCCTGGTTTCAAACTCCTGGAGTCAAGCAACCCTCTTGGCCTCATGCTCATGAGTAGCTAGAACTACAGGTATGTGACACCACTCTTGACCCAATTACTTCTTAAATGTTCCCATCTCTGTGTACATTCACGAGTGTAAAACAATTTGATATATGGACCATTGTCTTTCTAAAGTTGGTGTGTCCATGTGCTCTTTGAGCTACGCTTGTTGTCATGCTTCTTGACTTTGCCTCCTTCCCCTACCTTGGGCAAGTGAATCTTCTCTTTCTCTCTAATTTACTTTTAAGGAAACTATATTTTCTAATTTAACTTCTGTGCAACTTTTGCATATTTCACATGGCATCAGCTCATACCCCAGAAACCCACCCCCCCAGAGGGCTTGACCTAACATTCTGGAGGCCCTGCAAGGACAGTGTGATCCCAATTTTTTTTGGAGGTTCCAGTGAGACCTGTTGCTCTGTCTCATTCTTTTCCACTGAGACCTGCTGCTGTATCTCCCCTCTCCAAAAGCCCTCGGCTCCACCCCTTTCTCCACTCTGTTCTGCGCTTCTGCTCTGCCCTTTTCTCCACTCTCCTTCCAGAACTCACTACAAAACTTAGGACATGAGCAGTGCTGTGCAGTCCCTTCCTACAAGTTGTGGTGGAGACTGTGGGCCTGGTGGTCCTCAGGGTTCTCTGGTGTCCATGGAAAATTCCCAGAAGTCATTGAGGCTGTAACTTCACTGCTTGAAATGAAAATACACATTCCCAGTCAGGTGCTGTGGCTCATGCCTGTCATCCTAGCACTTTGGGAATCTTAGGTGAGAGGATTGCCTGAGCCCAGCCTGGACAACTTGGTGAGACCTTGTCTGTACAATAAGTCAAAAAAGTCAGCGGGGTGCGGTGGTGCATGCCTGTAGTTCCAGCTACTTGGAAGACTGAGGCATAAGAATAGCCTGAACCCATCAGGTGAAGTCTGTGGTGGCTGGGAGCATGCCATAGTAGTCCAGCCTTGGAGACTGAGACTCCAACTAAAAATAATAATAATGATAATGACAAAGTATCCCCAGTGCCACCCTCTGGCCCTTCCCTGTATCTCCCACCTATCATTCCCTGGCTTTCTACAGTCACAATGGCTGTCCCCCTAACCTCCTCAGGCTTATTTCAAGGACTAAAACTCCTCACCAGGGTTACTTTTTGTCTAACACACCACATTAATGTGTTCTCCACATGATCAGAACCAGTAAAATATGGATAAAATTTGATATGAACATATACAACATCTGACAAGCTCACAAACATCATAGAAAAAGTGCTACATACCTCCTTGCTGAATATCACTGTGGTCACCTTCCAAGTACTCCCTTAAAGAAGCTAGGGGGCTGGGGTCTGTGGCTCAGCCTGTAATCCCAGCACTTTGGGAGGCCGAGGTGAGTGGATTGCCTGAGCCCACGGGTTCGAGACCTGCCCGAGCAGGTCTGAGCAACTTGGTGAGACCTAATCTCTACAATAAATCAAAAATTAGCCTGGTGTGGTAGTGCACACCTGTAGTTTCAGTTACATGGAAGGCTGAGGCAGAAGGATCACCGGAGCTCAGCAGGTCGAGGTTGGGGTGGTAGGGAGTGGCCACTGCACTCCAGTCTGGGCGACAGAGACTCCAACTCAAAAAAAAAAGCTATGGACTGATGCCAGTGTCTAGTCCACTATTTTGGAAGTGCTATAAAATGGCCATCATAGCTGCTGTAATGAGAATGTCAGAGTTTGAATTATAGCAATAGACATTAAATTTCTTGTGAAATGGCCAGGGGTAGTGGCTAAGCCTGCCATTCTACCACTTTGAGAGGCCGAGGTGTGAGCATTTCCTAAGCACAGGGGTTCAAGACCAGCCTGGACAATTTGGTGAGACCTTGTCTTTACAATAAATAAAAAAATAAGCCAGGTGTGATAGTGTGCACCTGTATTTCCAGCTACTTGGAAAGCTGAGGCAGAAGAATTACCTGGATCCAACAGATTGAGTCTGTGGTGGCCATGAGTATGCAACTGCACTCCAGCAAGAGCAGCAGAGTAAGAGTCCAACTCAAAAAAAAAAAAAAAATCTGAAAAGAAAGATAGAATGACATTGACTATAAGAAGGATTTGTAAAGTACAATAGTGTGATGGTGAGTATAAAATTGGACTGAGATAGCCAGACATGATGGCATGCATATGTAGTTTCAACTACTGGGAAGGCTGAGGCAGAATGATCATCTGAGCCCACCAGTTTGAAGCTGTGGTGGCCGTTAGTGTGCTAGTGTATTCCACCCTGGCTGACAAGAGTGAGACCCCAACTCAAAAAAGAAATACAAAGTTTAAAAGTAAAAGACAGATATGGAAATGCATTGCACAATGAAAGCCACAGGGGTAGAAGAGAAGATGTAACCTTACTGTGTCTCCTTGGAAGAAAGGCTGTAGCTTACATGAGCAGAGACTTTGTCATCCAGTGTTTTTGCTTCCTGCAGGTCTTCCTTCTCACCCAGACAGAAGTGACCAAGCCCTTCTAAGTGTTCAGAGTCTTGGGTTCAATATCTGTGAAATGTGAGTCTTTTAACACGTCAGCTCTGATAAGAGTAACAACTATAATATGCAACAGAAGGCCCATCACATTTTGTTAGTGATGGATAATGTTCCAGAAATGAGGTTATTCTGTCATTACTTAAATTATTTAGGATTTTCTTATTTTTGAATAAAATGTGCAATTACTTTTATTATACGTAAACATTTTAAAAGTTGATGATGTCAAGAGCATGGTGTCTGTAGGTCAATGTTTATCATAATTTGATATTCCCTTATAAAGTCTCTTACTCTTTCACTTTCATTATATCATCAAATAGAGGAATGACTTTTTCCTCTTAAAGTGTGCTCCAGAGTAGCTGTTTTTTGTAATCAAATCTCTCAAGTATATTTCTGTGATGGAAAATATTTCAATTTATACCTAGTCTTTAAAGATAGTGTATTTAAGTATCCAAGTCTAGCTTTAGTAATAATTTCTATCATAAAAGTAGGCCTCACTCTCACCCAAGCTGGAGTGTAGTGGCACAATTACCGTTCACTGCAGTCTCGGCCTATGGACTCAAGAAATCCTCTGCCTAAGCCTACTGTGTAAGTAGGGACCACATTAATTAATCATTAATTTATTATGGGGCTATCAACATTAAAAATAACATTCACTTTCATTATTTGCTTCTGTCCATCTGTTTGTCTTTAGCAGGCCTTCACTTTTCATTCCAAAATGTGGCATGCCACACTTGGGTCAACAGAGTCACTTTTAAACAACAGCTCAGAGGTAATTCATCTGCAGCCACCTATATGATTCAGGGGTGTTTCTTGTGATTTTTTTCACAGCTATCTTTGTAAAACAAATCTTAGAAAAATATTTTTTTACTTTCATACACCTTCTAAACTCATAGGCTTTGTCACACCTCGAGGAGGTCACTGATGGCCTGTCAGGCTCTGCCACCAGTCTGCCAGCATGACTGAAGGTTTCAAAAGCATCATGATACCTCATTGGTCTCATATAAGAGAGCCTTTATGTTTCAAAGCAAGCTAGATGCTAAAAACATCCAGGAATAATTGAGAGCTTTTAGATTAAATCTGATGATGCTTGGCATACTTCACCAAGTTATTGAAAATTAAAAATATAGGCCAGGAGGGGTGACTCAAACTTTTGGGAGCCCCAGGTGATTGGATTGTTTGAGCCCAAGTATTCCAGAACAGCCAGGATTACTTGGTGAGACCCGTCTCTACAATAAAATTTAAAAAGTTAGCCTGGTGTGGTAGCCACTGCTCTCCACCCTGTGCAACAAGACTTAGACTCCAATTTTTTTAAAAAATTAACATTATACAGAAAAAATGTGTCATCAGGCACCTTAATCAGGTGAATAAAATTAATATCAACTGTAATATAATATATCAGTATCAAGTAACAAGGCACACAGATGACACCACAGGAGTTCTGTGATATTATCTGCAAAAAAATGATAATCCAAATATAATAATTAGCTCATATATTTTATGCTGAATTCCAGTTACAGGCATCTCCCAAGTTCTTTAATCTCTAAAGATGTATTTTTACTGTTTTTTTTAAAAACATCCTTAATAGTAAGTCTCTTCTAATTATTCTTTTTTTTTTTCCAAATTGGAGTCTCACTCTTTCATCCAGGCTGGAGTAAAGTGGTATGCCCAGTGTCTATCTGCTGAGCTCTGGTGATCCTTTCACCTCAAACTCTCAAGTAGCCAGAAGTACAAGTGCACACTAACACACCTGGCTAATTTTTGATTTATTGTAGAGACAGCTCTCCCCAGGTTGCTGGGGCTTGTCTCAAACCCATGGGCTAAGGCAATCAATTTGCCTCAGCCTCCCATAGTGCTGGGATAACAGACTGAGCCACTTCTGGACAGTACTTGCCCTTCGGTATAAGTGTGCATTTTGTTAACCAGGTTCTGCATGAAACTAATGGAGCATCCAGAAGGAACCTTAATAGTACATATTTCCATCCTTCTATAGTATCTGAGGATCTACACCACCTCAAGGAGGAATCTTGGGGATCCATGCATTTCTCTGTTCCACAGTCACAAGGGAACATTTTTAAAAATGCAGGTCATAAATTCATGATGAAAACCCTGTTCATGGCAGCTAAGCAGTATGAATGAACAACAGAGAGAAAACACTGCAATGTTGGAAGAAGTGTTTATTAAAGACCTTGAGTATTGCAAGATCAAAAACTTGTTAAAAGAAATTTACTCTGCAGGATCATCACAATTTCAGAAGTAAAGGTTTCCAAGTACGAAAAATTCGACATTCCAGTAGGGAAAGTGGATGCAGCCCCTCCCCTGGGATACATTTACAGGAGAACCAGCCATTTCTTCCACTTTCTCCTTCTTTTCTGGGATTATTTCCTCAGGTGAGATTGTCTGGTTAAGTCATGCCTTTCATGTCCTTTTTGAAATTTTAAATTATTTTTTGAAGTCCAGGGACAGGAAGATCGTCACGTTGTGACTGAGGCCTAGGTCTACATCTCCACTACCAAGTGCCTAAACATCTGGACCCTGATCCTCAGAATCCTTATGACCATTGGTATGATCCTTGTTCCAGTGTTGGTCATCTTAGTGATTCTTTCTTCTTCTTCTTTTTTTTTTTTTAGTTGGAGTCTCACTCTGTTTTCCAGGCTGGAGTGCAGTGGCCTCTCCCGGCCACTGCAGCCTTGACCTGCTGGGCTCCGGTGATCCTTCCTCCTCTGCCTTCCAACTAGCTGGAACTACAGGCATGTGCTACCACACCTGGCTAATTTTTTGATTTATTGTAGAGATGAGATCTCGCCAAGTTGCCCAGGTGGGTCTCAAACCCATGGGCTCAGGCAAGCCACTCATCTCAGCCTCCCAAGGTGCGGGATTCAGGCTGAGCATTTTTCTTTTTTTTAGTCTGAGTCTTACTCTGTTGCACAAGCTGGAGTGCAGTGGTTACCATGCCAGGCTAACTTTTTTTTTTTTTGAGTTGGAGTCTCACCCTGTCATCCAGGCTGCTGGTCAGTGGCATGCTCCTGGGCACCACAGCCTTGACCTGGTGGACTCTGGTGATCCTTCCCCCTCAGCCTTCCAAGTAGCTGGAACTACAGGCATGTGATACCACGCCTGGCTAATTTTGGATTTACTGTAGAGATGAGGTCTTGCCAAGTTCCCCAGGCGGGTCCCCAACTCACAGGCTCAGGCAATCCTCTCGCCACAGCCTTCCAAATTGATGGGATTACAGGTTGAGCCACCGAGCCCGCCCTAAATTTTCTTTTATTTATTGTAAAGACCAGGGCTCACCAAGATTCCCAGACTGGTCTCAAACCTGCTCATGCAATCCTTTTGTCTTGGCCTCTCAAGGTGCTGGAATTATAGGCTTGAACCACCAGACCTGACCTTGTTAGTGTTGCCATAGACTGAGGCAACATTTTTTTTTTGAGTCAGAGTCTCACTCTGTCGCCCAGGCTGGAGTGCAGTGACACGCTCATGGCCACCCCAGCAGTGCATGTTGGGCTCCAGTGATCCTTCCTTCTCAGCCTTCCAAATAGCTGGGACTACAGGTAGTTGCTACCATTCCTGTCTAATCTTTTGATTTATTGTAGAAATGAGGTCTCACCAAGATGCCCAGCCTGGTCTCAAACCCATGTGCTCAGGCAATCCACTTGCCTCGACCTCCCAAAGTGCTGGGATTACAGACTCAGCCACTGAGTCTGGCTTCTCACACCATTTTCTACAAAGTCAATACAGTGCATGTGCTGGTGAACAAGACAAAAAACTAATACAGCAAGTAAGTCTTTTCTGCCAGAATATTGAGATGCAATCCCAGCACTTTGGGTTGCCAAGACAAGAGAATTCCCTGAGCTCAGGGGTTGGAGACAAGCATGAGCAGCTTGGTGAGACCTCATCTGTACAAGAAATCCAAAAATATGCTTGACATCGTAGTATGCACCTGTAGTTCCAGCTAATTGGAAGGCTGAGGTGGTAGGATCCCCTGAGCCCAGCAGGTTGACTCTGTGGTGGCAGTGAGTTTTCATCTGCACTCCAGCCTGGGAAACAGAGAAGGATTCCAACTAAAAGAAGGAAAGATTTTTTTTACTTTAAAAAATTAAAGAAATAAAAAAAGAGATTGATAACCTTGAAATCCAATTTCATCATGTGAATAACAGTGGCAAAATTAATTTCCCTATGATTCAAATAATAATTCTCATAAAATGAATGATGACATTTTCTGACAAAAATAAAGCGAGGCAAGTTGAGCAGTTAACTGTTATATAGAAAATTATGTACAAGGATCTTAGTGCATTTTTATAAATTTGAAACTGAAGATAACCTAAATTTCTATAAAAAAACAGTTAAGCAAATAATAGAAAATAGAATGCAGCTGTTTCTACAGTACACTTAAGTAATTAAAAATAGTAAGTTAGGATCATGTGTACTGATAGGAAAATGTCAATAGACAGATGTAGAAATAGTAAAATTAAGAATATAGTATGGTATAATTTACGTTAAACTACTTTATATATTTGTACATTTAGAGAAATATCCAGAAGAACAAACATAAATCTGCTAAAAATAATTCCTTGTAAGAATACGTTTGGAGAAAAGGGATGCAAGAAAAGACTGACTTCAAAAAGATCTGTCTGATTTGTTTTTGTGTTTTTTTCAGTATAGTTTGCTTTTATAATTAGAAAAAGGAAAAAAATGTGTTTTCTTTTGGTAGGAAGGCAAGTTTTATTTTTATCAGTAATTGCATTGTCAGTCACACACCGCAGCTGCTGTACTGGCCTCTGTGTTGAAAAAAAATATGTTGTATGTGCTAACCTGTAAGAGAAAGCCCAGAGGAATAATTAGGACAAATAATGTACAGTTGCAAAACATGAGAGATCTCTGTACATGGGAACAAATATTTCAGGTGAAGACTTGTCAGGATTTACCACTGCACCAGCTCACCCAGAAATGCTAACTCCCACCAATCGTAAGGCAGAAGACAGAGAAGGTACAGTGACATTTAGTTCCCTCCCTCACGTATCTGTGCAAGTAGAAAATAAACCTTGAGTGGGACATGTACCCTTGGGCATGTGGATAGACAGGCACAAAATAGAATATGAGAGAAGTGTACACATCTTAGAAAATGACTTCAGGCCAGGTTCACTGGCTCAGCCTGTAATCCAGCACTTTGGGAGGCCATGGTGAGTGGATTGCCTGAGCCCACATGTTTGAGACGCACCTGGGCAACTTGGTGAGACCTCATCTCTACAATAAATCAAAAATTAGTCGGGCGTTGTAGTGTGTGCCTGTAGTTCTGGCTAATTGGAAGGCTGAGGTGGAAGGATCACTGGAGCCCAGCAGGTCGAGGCTGCAGTGGCCAGGAGCCTGCCATTGCACTCCAGTCTGGATGACAGAGTGAGACTCCAACTCAAAAAAAAATGACATCAAGGTTAACATTTAAAATGCATCAAAAATTTGTGTGACATGAATAAAGATACTCAACCTGACTGAGTGCCACTTGTCTCACCTGTAAAATGGGGATCACAGACCTACTTCACAACTTGTTGGGAGAGTTAAATTCACTCAGATATTTAAAAGTGCCTGTTACTTCAAGTGTCTATATTATAAACAAAATAGCATCAGACTTCAAAGTACATGAAAGAAATAATGTAGTTGAGACCAAAGACAAGATGCCTAGCGTCATAAACAATCCAGCAGCATCAGAATAAGAGGATCTACAAGTAACTACAATTCTTCACAGCTCCGCTGGAGATAAACTTTGGGCTGCAAAATAAATTTGGGGGAATCTTGCATTGACTTAAGTAGTCAGGGTGGAATTTCTAGAGAAGAGACTCTTTGAAATACAGTTATACAACCAGTTCCCAGTAAACTGGAACAAACCTGGAGCCCAGCAGGTAATACAAAAGAAGGGTGAGCAGAGGAGGACCAGAGCCACAAATCTAAGCCAAAATCACCAAACCACAAGGAGCACCCAGTTCTGTTCAAAGCAGCTGGGGTGCCCTCAGGATTGAACTTCTTAGACAGTCATGGTGGAGACTGAAAGCAGTGTTTTGCAGCAATACACCAAATAGCTGTGCATCCGAACAGAGATCACAAAACTCTCCTCTCCACAAATCCCCAATTAATGATAAACCCTCATATCACAACATTTTTGTACAAGATTTCCAGGCACATGCAAAATATGTTATCCTGAGCACCCACCTCATGTGGAAATTAAATATGAGACACAAAAAACCTCTCCGTTTAGATCTTTTCATGGAGATTACCTATCAGTGTTCTTCATCCTCCATGGAAGACATGAAATGATTGCTGGTCACCTACTATACAAGGGCCTATCATAGTTCTAATGCAGCTAAAACTGACCCCATGAAAACTAAAAAGGTTCTGCATGGTAAAGGGAACAGGAAGAAAACTTACAGGACAAGAGAAAATATCTGCAAACCATATACATGATAAGATGTTAATAACCCAAAATACAAAAAAAAAAAAAAACTACACAAATCAAAGGCAAAAACAAGAAAACAAATCAAAGGCAAAAACAAGAAAAACTAAAAAGTTTCCCAGGTCGGGCTTGGTGACTCAGTCTGTAATCCCACCATTTTGAGAGAATGAGACCAGTGGATTGCCTGAGCTTGCGGGTTCAAGACCTGCCCAGGCATCTTGGTGAGACCTTGTCTCTACAATAAATAAAAAACTAGCCAGGTGTGGTAGCGCACGCCTGTAGTTCCAGCAACTTGGAAGGCTGAGGTGGAAGGATTGCCAGAGCTCAGCAAGTTGAGGCTGCAGTGGCCGGGAACGGCCACTGCACTCCAGTCTGGGCAACAGAGTGAGACTCCAACTCAAAAAAAAAAAAAAAAAGTATTGTTTTCTTAAATATCACTAATCTAATTACATGCTAATGATTCATAATGTCTGTTTTTCATGGATGTCCAATAGAAATAGAAAATTGTAGTTATGTAAATGGATTCTGTTTAAGCAGTACAAGTGTCTGTCTATCTATGATTTTATGGGTTACAGTTTCTCTTATTTTTATTTTTTCTATCTACAATTTCATATTTTTGTGTTGATTTAGCATTCTCTTTTCTACATCAGATAATTATGTTCATGCATCAGTTAGTTATGGTTAAAATGATAACCTAATATGATTTCAGATACTGTGTTAAACTCTGTAGAACTATGTTCTAATTAAGAAAACGTGGGACAATATTCAAATATAAATCAGAAACGTGTCTTTTGCCAAGAAGATTATGTAATCACTTAAATGGTTGTATAAATTTTATTTTCATTACAACTCATATAATTCTTGTTTAGTGGTAATTTTACCTAGGTGAGTAATCATGGAAATTCTCTATTTTCAGCAAATGTTTATCAATGAGTGTGTAATCATCTTTGTGTGTGAAACACTTTCAATTTAGTGTTATATACCTCTTGCTACTGGCTTATTTCAATTAGAATAATCCCTTCCAGATTTATTCTACATGTAGATACTATAACATATCCTGCTATTTAAAGGGTAATATTCCATTGTCTGTGCATTTGAAATTGTCTTCTTTGATGATTGATAATTCACTTGTTTTCAATTGTTAACTTTTGTGAATAATGTTGGAGTAAACATCAGTGTGAAATTAACTTCCATTTGCATCTAAATGCAAGATTTATTTCTCTCATGTCTGTTTTTCAGTGTAACTGTCTGCCTTATGACAGCCTTTCTGTTTCAATTACTGTAGCATTTTCATGGACCTTAGAGTTTTGATGTGAGTTTTAGGGTTGCTTGTTTTGTATCTCCAGAATAAATAACTTGAGAAATTTGGCAAGGATTATGTTAAATCTGTTGATAACTTTGGTAGCATGCATATCTTCCAGTAAATGTTTTGCCACAACTCAATGTTTCTTCTACAGTGCAGCCTCTCACCACAGCACCAGTGTAAACACACATGCTGATGAGTTTTTAGAACACTTACGTGGTGTGTTCAAAACTTGTACCTGAAGGGGCTGGCTCTCCAAAAAGATAATTATATGATGTTTTTGTGCTCCCTGTATCTACCATTTGTAAAAAATTATAATTAACTTTATCATGCTTTCTAGAATGTTTAGTTTTAAATGAGAATAACTTCCATTAACATTTTTTGTGGGGAATGGCTAGTGATTAAATTTTTCAGGCTTTTATTCATTTGAAAAAGTTTTTTTATTTTTATTTTGAAAGACAGTTTTGCTCAACATGATATTCTCAGTTTGTAGCTTTGCTCTTTTAGCATGTTTTCTGTATAACCCAAATTCCTTCTGGCTGAGATGTCCACAGATAATGTCATGGGGGCATCATCGTACATAATGCATCAATGTTTTTCTCAATCTTATAAGCATCTGTTCTTGTCTGTGCCTTTTGAATGTTATTATTTTTAGTCAAGAGTCTCAATCTGTATTCCAGGCTATAGTCTCAACAGATGCAACCTGTTATCCAAAGTATCCTACCATCTTTTTCAGCACTCTGTAAATTGTGAGAGAAACCAGCCTTTGGGCAAACGCCCAAAGAGTAGAAGACTGGACTCATGCTCCACTCTCCTGCTTACTCCCTGAGGAAGAAATCAAGAGTTAGTTTTCATCTGATTGCATCGTGCTGTATTGTGAAGGAATAGAGATTATGGTGGCAAAATTACTAAGCTTCCACTTACATGTAACTCTTTTTAACATTGTGCTCACTGGGGATTCTGAAATGTCTTTTCTGTTTTTCTCAAAAAGGCATGTGATGAGTATTTTCTTAAATATGTATATATGAAGAAGGAGAAAACTGTGATTTTTTTTTGAGTAGGAATCTCACTCTGTTGCCCAGACTGGAGTGCAGTGGCCGCTCCCGACCACCGCAGCCTCGACCTGCTGGGCTCCGGCGATCCTTCCTTCTCAGCCTTCCAAGTAGCTGGAACTACAGGCGTGCGCTACCATGCCCAGCTAATTTTTTGATTTATTGTAGAGATGAGGTCTCATCAAGTTGCCCAAGCGGGTCTCGAACCCGCGGGCTCAGGCAATCCACTCACCTCAGCCTCCCAAAGTGCTGGGATTACAGGATGAGCCACCGAACCCAGCCGAAACCTGTGATTTTTTACTTGCCATCATGCTTATGTCCTTAGCAGGATATAATATAGTTCTGATTTTTAAAAGATATTCACCTGAGTCTAGTATGTGAAATAAATTTTTATTTTCATAATTTTCAGCTGTGACTTCTCATTACACTGAGGGCCTTTTGTCAGAGAAGAGGATAGAAGAGTCACTTACAAAGGTACCAATGGGAAGATATGTAAGATTTGGCCTTAAGAACTTACACTTTAAAAATTTGGGGGAAAATCTGCATAAGGGTGAAGGGCAGATAGGATGTTATATTATAAATAACCACCACAAATGTAACAAATGTGGGAAAGTGCTTCATCAACATGCCAAATTGGTTAACCACCAGAGTATCCATATTTCTGAAATGGCTTCCAAACATGAATATGGCAAATGTTTAACCAGTCCTCAAAATGTATTCAACATCAAAAAAATAGTGGAGGAATTGTTTACAATACACATGGGAAAGTGTTTAGGAAATTATCTTATCTAAATAGACGTGAAAGAATCCATAGTGGAGAGAGAGCCTTCAAAATTGAAGAAAGTGGCAAAGCTCTTAGCTGTTACTCATGGAATTCTGAACATCAGAAAATTCATACTGGAGAGGATCTCTATAAATGTGAAGGATGTGATAAAGCCCTTATGTAGTATTCACATCTTATTCACCATCAGAGAATCCATACTGCACATAAACCTTACAAATGTTAAGTATGTGACAAAGCCTTTGATAAGTTTTTCAATCTTATTCAACATCAGAGCTATAATATTGGAGAGAAACCATACAAATGTAAAAAATGTGGCAAATTCTTTTGCTTTTGTTCAGGAATTCCTGGACATAAGACAATGCATACTGGTGAGAAATCCTACAAATATGAAGAATGTGGCAAAGCCTTTTGCACTCGTTCAATCCTTGCTCAACATATGACCATCTATACTGAAGAGAAACCAAACAAATGTGAAGAATGTAGAAAAGCCTTTTACTGTTATAAAGAATTTACTGAACATAAGACCAATCATACCAGAGAGAAACCATAGAAATGTAAAGGATGTGGCAAAGCCTTTCATTGGGACTCAATGTTAATTGAACATCAGACAATCCATACTGGAGAGAAACACTATAAATGTGAAGAATGTAGCAAAGTCTTTACTCAGTATTCAAGTCTTATTGAACATCAGAGAATCCATAGTGGAGAAAAACCCTATAAATGTGAAGAATGTGGCAAAGTTCTTCACTCTCATAAAGAATTTACTGGACATAAGGCCATTCATACTGGAGAGTAACCCTACAAATGTGAAGAATGTGGCAAAGCCTTCCACTCTCACAAAGGATTTGCTAGACATAAGACATAAAAAATATGTAAATGAGAAACTTGTTATTCCAAGTTTTCTCAACATCAGATAATTTATACTCTAAATATTCAGTATCTATAATGACTGAAAATCATATTTAAAGTTATAAACAATACAGATATGTTGAGAAATTTACAGATGTAAAGAGTACCATTATTATAATCCTACAAGTTTGAAGAATGTGGCAAAGTCTTTCACACTTGTAAAGGGTTTGCTATACATATGAAAATCCATACTGGAGAGAAACCCTACATATGTGAAGAATGTGGCAAAACCATTGGCTCTCATAAAATATTTGCTGAACATAAGACCATCCATACTGGAGAGATACCCTACAAATGTCTAAAAATGTGGCAAAGCCTTTGCTCTCACAATGGATTTGCTGGACACATGATCATCCATACTGGAGAGAAACTCTACAAATGTGAATAATATGGTAAAGCCTGCAGCTCTCATATACAACTTGCTGGACATGTGAAAATCCATACTGAGGAGAAAATATATAAATGAGATGAATATGATAAAGTCTTTAGTTTAATCTAATCTAATACTTGGTTGACATCTGAGCATCTATATTTAGGTAAACCCTGTAGATGGGAAGAATGGAGGGAAAATTACTCACTGTTAAGCCAGGCTCGGTGGCTCAGCCTGTAATCCCGCACCTTTGGGAGGCTGAGGTGAGTAGATTGCCTGAGCCCGCGGGTTCGAGACCCGCCTGGGCAGCGAGACCTCATCTCTACAATAAATCAAAAAATCAGCCAGGCAAAGTAGCACATGCCTGTAATTCTGGCTACTTGGAAGGCTGAGGCGGAAGGATCGCCGGAGCCCAGCAGGTCGAGGCTGTGGTGGCCAGGAGCGCCCACTGCACTCCAGTCTGGGCGACAGAGTGAGACTCCAATTCAAAAAAAAAGTATTCACTGTTATTCCAAATTTTCACAACATCAGAGAACGTATACTCTAAATTTTCAGTATCTGTAATGACTGAAAAATCATATTTAAAGATATAAACTATACAGATGAGAAATTTACAGATGTAAAGAGTACCATTATTATTTTTTTTTAACCTCTTGGAAGACAATGTAGCGATTGCTGAAAGAACTAGAAATTGACCTTCCATATGACCCAGCAATTCCCCTATTGGGAATATACCCAGAGAAACTCAAATCATTCTACAAAAAAGATACCTGCACACGAATGTTTGTTGCAGCTCTATTCACAATAGCAAAAACATGGAACCAACCATGTTGCCATTGAAGCTGGACAGGATAAAAAAAAGTGGTACATATACATGATGGAATATTATGCAGCCATAAAGAAGGACAAATATTAGAAATTGCAGCAACTTGGATGGATTTGGAGTCAATCATACTCAGTGATTTATCAAAGAGTACAATTATCTTGACAAGTCACAGATCTTTTGAATGTACAAATGTAAAAAAATGTCTAAAGCCTTTAATCAGTGAAAACTTTATTTGGCATTAGACTGAACATTGGAGACAATCTACAAATTTAGAATGTGGACTGATTTTTGTTCACAATATATGCCATTGGTATCACTAGGTTATCCATACTGAAAACTTTACATATGTAATTTATATGGAAATTTTTTAAATGAAAAGTCAACTTGAAATAAACATTAGGTATTGAATGCCATTAGAAAATGGTTGTTTTTTTTTCTTTTTAGGAAAGCATAAGTATATTCCTTGTATTCCTTTGTTTTTGCATTGACAGATTTTGAGGATATTTTGAAAAGCAAACAGTATTGATGTAACTCAACTCACTTGATGCTATGCCTTCATTCCTAGTGTTTATGTAAAAGCATGGGGTCCGTTGTTGCTGTCTAAGAAATGATAGGACCTTGTAGAGTAGGTGACCAGCAGTCATCTCGTGTTTTCATGGAGGGTGAAGAACACTGATATGTAATCTCCATGAAAAAATCTAAGTGGAGCTGGGCATGGTGGCTCATGTGTATAATACCAGCACTTTGGGAGGCTGAGGTGAAAGGATTGCCTGAGCCAATGCGTTTGAGACCAACCTGGGCAGCATGGTGAGACTTCAATAAATAGAAAATATTAGACAGATGTGGCAGCACATGTCTGTAATTCCAGCTACTTTGAAGGCTGAGGTGAAAGGATCACCTGAGCCTAGCAGGTCAACGCTGCGGTGGCCATCAGCATGCTACTGCACTCCAGCCTGTGCAACAGAGTGAGACTCCAAATTAAAAAAAAAAAAAATCTAAGTGAAGACTTTTTTGTGGATCACATTGAGCGTTATTGTAAGTTCTGCATGAGGTGAGTGCTCAGGTTAACATATTTTGCCACTGGAATAAATGACAAGGAAACAGTGAGAGTTTTAGAAATCAGTTGCTTTATTAGTTATACGTTAAGGAGAAAATGACGCCAGACTGTCAATATCTTGATGCAATTCCATAGTATCAATACTTACAAGACATAAGTGTAATTTGATATGGTACAAATAAGAGACATTTTCATAGACACAAAGAAAAGTTAATTGCTCTCTTAAAATGTATATGATGTAAGTTTATATCTAGTAAAAATTCAGATTCAGTTTTGAAAAAAGCTGTTTCCACATGGATCACACTATCAGAAGAACAAAAATGATTGAGAGCTTTTCCTAGCCACTATACAGTGACTTTTGGAATGTTTATTAGGCTATGCACACTTAATTTCTTTTACTGAATAATTTTCTTTATAAACCAGAAACAATTGTTGTCCACACAATAAATTGTTATGCTGCCATTAGTGTTAGCCTATTCTCTCTTACTCACGACTGCAGGCAAGTGATGACCATACACTGTTAACTTATGAAACGATGTGTCTCATGATCCCTTTTTTATAGGTTTTATATATATTATATATGTAGATTATGTCAGTTTGATTATTGTAATAAAGATTATACAGGAATATAATTATGATATATCTTTCTGTGAAGGAAACCAGAATATAAGCTGACAAGGCCTTATATTCTTTAACTCCTGTTCAGGGAACCGAGCCTACACTTCCTTTGTCTCCCCTGACCTTTTGGTTGCATTTCTATGGATAGCCAAGCGGAGCCAAGTCTGGCTCAGAACCTGCTCAACCTAAGTGATTGCCTTGCTTAGCATAGATGTTAAGATATGCATAGGTTAGTCATTGATACTTATCCTGCTTGTGTGATTTAATTCTGACATTAACATATCCTGCTTGTACAGTTTTGCCCTCTGTGAGATTTTTGTCCAATATAAGAGGCAGCAGTGAAAATAAAGTTGTTCTCTCTCGCTCTCGGCTACCTTGGAGAGGACCCTTTCCCCAAACCCGCTGTTTCTGTCTCTTTTCTCATTCCCTCCCCCAAACCCAGGCTGTGCTCAGCGGAGGCTGGACCCCCTGCAAGTGATGCCCGAACAGGGACCTGAATACTGGGGATTGGCATTGGCTGGAGATGAACCCTCACGGAGGCCAGTGTTTTTTGTGTGCAGCATTGCGATTCATGAGTAAGTAACCAAGAGAAAGGATTATTTTGGGGAGTAAAACATGGACATTAGCCAGGCTCAGTGGCTCAGCCTGTAATCCCACGCCTTTGGGAGGCTGAGGTGAGTGGATTGCCTGAGTCCGCGGGTTCGAGACCAGCCTGGGCAACTTGGCAAGACCTCATCTCTACAATAAATCAAAATGAGCCTGGTGTAGTAGCGCACGCCTGTAGTTCTAGCTACTCAGAAGGCTGAGGTGGAAGAATCGCCAGAGCCCAGCAGGTCGACACTGTGGTGGCCGGGAGAGGTCACTGCACTCCAGTCTGGGTGACAGAGTGAGAATCCAACTCAAAAAACAAAACAAAACATGGACATTTACATTCTAAGGAACACACTCTCTTTGTGCAGATGTTAAAATCTATGCTGAAAGCTAGAGGAACTAAAGTTGTAGATAGACAATTAGATAGATTTTTGCAGTTTGGAGAAGAAGTATGTCCATGGTTTCCTGAGGCTAGGACGGTTAGTCTGACTACCTGGGGAAAAAAATAGGTAGTTGTTTGAAGGATTATTATCAAGCACATGGTCCTGAAGCCATGCCAGTAGATGCTTTGTGTCTGTGGAACCTAGTAAGAGATTGCTTAGACCCCTCTTCTTAGTCTCATAGAGCAGAGCAGGATCCTCCATCATTGCAGAATTCCCCCTCAACTTCTGCTCTAGCTACCCATGATGATCAGAAGGGATGCCCTCCTAAAGATTTTCAACAGGAGCAGGATGAGGCTGCTGCTCGGTATCACAATGATGAGATATTTGTGGTGACTCGAGCCTCTGTGACTGAGTTTCCTCAGGCTTCTATCCTTCCTGGGAATGAGGCTGAGCCCTCCACTTCTTCTTTGTCTTCTGATACTTTTGCTCAACTTGTGGATTTGCTTAATGTTCTGCTAATAGGTGCTCATTTCGAGAGAGGAAGTGCCTTTGTGTCACACTTTGAGTTCAAAAGAGGAAGTGCCTTCCATACTGGTGACTCATTCCTCAGTTTCTAAGGAGGAGATCTCTCCTGGAGGTGGCAAGGACCCCTCTTGGGTCTCAGCAGCCTCTCCATTGGCACCTACTAGGGCCTTCCTTGTGGATCACGGATCTGCACCCTCCCACTTCTTGGCTCCTGTCCAAATTTAGGCACCTGATGATAGGAAGCATCTGGTGCGTCGCTCCCCTTTACAGAAGGCTGTTCAGTCCACCTTGCTGTGGGAAGATGATTTGGAAGGATTTCATGCCTATCCGGTAGAGACTACAGGCTTTGATGATCAGGGAAGGGAGATTCAAGAATATCAGACTCTGTCTCTTAAGCTCCTGAGGGAGCTTAAAGCTGCTGTGGCACAGTATGGAGCCACAGCACCATTAACATTAGCCGTACTAGAAACCATTTCACAAGAAGCTTTGATTCCCTCTAATTGACATATGGTTGCAAAGGCATGTGCGTCGGGCGGAGAATATTTGTTGTGGAAGACAGATTTTTGGGAAAGATCCAAAGAGCAAGCTGAAAGAAATAGAGGAGATGAACTGAATAGGATTAACCTAGACATGCTTGTGGGCCAAGAAGAATATTCCTCCCAAGAGGCACAGATTTTATATCCACGAGCTGCTAATGGTCAGATCAGTGGAGCAGCATCGGGAGGATGGTGTGGGCTACCGTTGGCTGGAGTTAAGACAGAGCAGCTTTCAGAAACACATCAGGGACCTGACGAGCCTTACCAAGGCTGTGCATCTAGGTTGTTGCAGGCTGTAGGTCGATTGGTGGTAGATGAAGAGGTAGGGACTCTTTTGGTAAAACAACTGGCCTATGAAAATGCCAATTCTGCCTGCCACACGGCCATTCATCCCTATCATAAAAGAGGGGATTTAACAGATTATATTTGCTTGTGTGCTGATATTGGACCTGCCTATATGCAGGGGATGGATATGGCTGCAGCTTTACAAGGTACTCCTCCCCACAAAATTTTTTAATATAGTGAAATCTGGTAAAACAGGAACCTGAGGCCCTGTTTCAACTGTGGGTAAATGGACCATTTCAGTAGGGAATGCCCCGCACATAATCCTAATTAGGGACCACCCCCAGAAGGGGTCGCCCTACATCCATGTGCCCATGATGCAAGCGAGGTATTCACTGGGCTAATAAATGCCATTCCAAAATGGATGCAAACGGAAATCCCCTGTCGGGAAACTTCCAGAGGGGCCAACCCAGGGCCCCTTAACAATTGGGGCTATGTCCATTTACCCCCCGCAGCCCATGCCCAACTTGCCTCCTCAGGGAAGTCATTCGCCCAAGGGGTCAGCGATCTCTACTGCGTCACCCCAGGGGGTGCTGGACTGGACCTCAGTTCGTCCTCCCACTTTGTTTTAACCCCCAAAATGGGTCCACAGGTTATTCCCACGGTATGGCCCGCTCCCTGCTGACACTGTAGGACTGTTAGTGGGACGTAGCGGCCTTTCTCTGAAAGGCTTTCAACTTCTTCCAGGAGTCATAGATTCTGATTACACTGGGGAAATTACAGTTATGGGAAATGCTCCTCAGAATAATATCACACTTACTGCCGGCATGAGAATTGCCCAATTAGTGTTGCTCCCTTTAAAGAAAATGGGACATATTGTCTCCTCACAAAAGTGAGGGATTAATGCCTTTTGTTCTTCTGACTATGCTTATTGGGTGCAAGCCATACGGGAAAAGCGGCCTGAGTATTCTCTGCATATAGAAGGCAAAAGCTTCTGAGGTTGATTAGATACTGGGGCCGATGTCTCTGTTATTAGTCAGGCTTACTGGCCAACTTATTGGCCTCTTCAGGAAGCAGTGACTTCTTTGTGAGGCATTGGGCACTCTAAGTCCCCTCTGCAGAGTAGCAAACTTTTGAATTGGAAAGATGATGAGGGCCATGAGGGAATTTTCAGTCCTATGTACTTCCTTTTCTGCCACTTAATCTTTGGGGCCGGGATATCTTCCAAGTTATGGGTTATTGTTATATAGTTCCAGCCTTCAAGTCACTTCACAGATGCTCGATCAAGGATTTTTGCCAAACCAAGGATTGGGAAGGATTAGTGAAGGAATGCAGTATCCCTTAATCCCACCCATAAAAAGCAGGAAGTTTGGTTTAGGTCACCTTGAGTCTTTTCATTAATGGCTACTGCTTTTCCTGAGCCCCATCAAGAGACTGCTGATCCTATTACTTGGTTATTTGATGATCCTGTATCAGTGGCGACTCCCTGAAGAAAAGCTTGCAGTGGCAACGGCACTTGTTCAGGAGCAGCTTCAAGCCGGTCACTTTGAGAGAAAGTCAGGAAAATGGCATTTACTACAAGATTTATGGGCAGTAAATCGCTCCATGGAAATTATGGGTCCTCTGTAGCCTGGTCTACCCTCACCAGTAGCCATCCCAGCTGAATATCACTTGTTTGTTATAGATTTAAATATTTGTTTTTACAAATATTTGTAAATATTTGTTTACTCCACTTTTTCACAAGGATCGAAAGCACTTTGCTTCCTCTTTGCCTGCTGTTAACTTTCAACAACGGGCTCAGAGATTTAAATGGAAAGTTTTGCCTCGAGGCATGGGCAATAGCCCCACCTCATGCCAAACTTTTGTAGCCAGAGTCTTGCAGCCTGTCCGATCAGGTTTTCCTGAAGCCTACATCATTCATTACATGGATGACAGTCTTGTTGCTTATCCCGATCCAGAGAGACTTCAGGTTGTATTTATAAACATGCAATCTGCCCTTCAGCAATCTGGACTTATTATTACCCCAGAGAAAGTCCAGAATGTAGCCCCATATGAATATATTGGTAGGCTTATAGAGGGACATAATGTTCTCATGCAGAAGCTGCAAATTCGGCTGGACTCTTTATTAACACTTAATGACTTTCAGAAATTGCTAGGAGACATCAACTGGTTAAGTCCTTCCTTGGGTATTTCTACTGCCCAACTAATGCCACTTTATGATATGCTGAAAGGTGATTCCGACCGTCAATCTGCACAGAATTTCACCCCAGAAGCTCTAGTTGCTTTGCAGCGGTCCAGGAGGCTATTCCCCAACAACAGATCTTTCACATCTCTGTTACTGAGCCTTGGTAACTGCTAATTTGCCTCCATCTTATTTGCCCACAGGAGTTTTTTGGCAACAAGGACCCATGGAATGGCTGCATCTGCCAGCCTCACTGCGACACACCGTGACCCCATATTATGAATCTGTCACCTTCCTCATTACCAAAGGTCGGCGGCAAGCCAGGGAATTTTTTGGCCATGAACCTGCTTTAATTGTAGCACCTCATACTGCTCCTCAAATGACTTGGCTTTGGGAGACATGCCCTGCATGACAGTTGGCTGTAGCCAACTTTACTGGGCAAATGGATTCCCACTATTCTCCTTCTTGACTTCTTACTTTTGCAAAAAAACATTCTTTTATTTTTCCTCAGGTTATCAGTGCTCAACCTCTGCAGGATGCTGATTTGGTTTTAACAGATGGCACCTCTTCTGGAACAGCAGTTACTGTTATTAATGGTGTCGTTTCTTGTTTTCAGAAAGATTATGATTCCACTCAACGAGTCGCGCTGTTTGCAGTTTGTCAAGTCTTTGCAGATCTCCCTAAAAAACGTTTTAATCGTTACACTGACAGTCATTACATTGCAGGAGTGCTGCTTCATTTGGAAACTGTTAGTCTTCATACTGTCTCTTCCTCCTCACCCACTGATGTGATTGTTGTTTTGCAGACCATTCAGTTGCATATTCATGGCCCTGCGGAGCCCTTTTATGTTGCCCAAATTCGTGCTCATTCTGCCCTTCCTGGTCCATTATCCAAAGGCAATGCCCTTGTGGATGAGGCTACACAATATTTTGCTTTCCCTCTCTACTATCCCCTGCTTCTGCAGCTACTGCTTCTCATGTCCTTCATCGTCAGAATGCCCAAAGTATATGTCGCCAATTTTCATGTCTATAGAAATGACTAGACAAATGGTAAAAGACTGTCCTGTTTGTCCTCATTTTCACCCCCCTCCTGCTGAGGATGTGAATCCCCGTGGTCTGTTGCCAGGACCCTTATGGCAGATGGATATCACACACATTCCTTCTTTTGGAAAGTTGGCTTATGTGCATGTTACAGTCAACATGTGCTCTGGTTTTATTTTTGCCTCAGCCCAATCAGGAGAAGTGGCTCAATATGTTATAGCCCATTGCTTTGCAGCTTTGTTATCATGGGCATTCCCAAATCTATCAAGACTGACAAAGACCCTGCCTATGTTGTTAAGTCTTTTGCCAAATTTTGCTCCACATTTCAAATTTCTCATACTACCAGAATCCCCTATAATCCACAGGGGCAAGGTATGATGGAGTGTACCAATAGAATGCTCAAAATGCAATTACAAAAATTTTTAAAGGGGGAATATACACTTTCCTCCCCACATACACTATTGGCACATACATTATTAATTCTTAATTTCCTTAATCTGGATAATGAAGGAGTATCAGCTAAAGAATATTTCTAGCATCCTTCTCCTAAAGCAGAGGCTTTGGTTTGCTAGAAGAATCCTTTGACAGACTAGTGGCAAGGACCTGATCTGGTGTTCATCTGGGGACGAGGCAGTGCTTGTGTTTTCCATGGGAATGCAGAAGGACCCTGATGGCTCCCAGTGTGATTCATCTGACTCTACACTGGCCCCCAGCTCCGGAGTATCAAGGGAGGATTGAACTGAAAGCCTGATCCCTCCATTCAAGAGGCTGCACATCATCCCACCATTGACTGTGTCTCCCCTGTGGGTTCGCTCTAGGGCAACGCGTCAAGCCGTACCTCCTTCTTGGGGGCAATTAAAGGCACTAACAGCTAAAGTCTAAAACATAGTGTGAAACAGCAGAGGGGTCACATCTGACCCATCTACCTTGTTCCTGGCATACTTCCTCTGTTGGCTTGCCAGGTGGTATAGTTAGGGGCCACAGTTCGCCCTATTGGGCCTATGTGCCTGACCCCCCCCTTTTAAGGGTGGTTGTCTGGGATGATCCTTCAGTCCCTGTATATTTTAGTAACACTTCTTTATTGGGCCACCCCTCCACTGAGTCTATTATCCCACAATGGGTTGGTGGATTTTCTTATGAAGAATAGTCCACCAAAGTGTCCATTTGTTTTCACGTTTCTGGTACCTGCTTGTTGTAGGGGATCCAGGCTGTGTGCCAATTACTTCTACTTTTAAATATACTCATGGATTTATGCCTCAGGGCATGGAGCGCCAGCCTTGGATGAAAAAAGAGTGGATCATGTCTTTATACGACCCGCTGCAGTCTCATACTACAACTTTTACTAAGGCTCCACCTCCTGGAATTCCCCCTGTTCCGACGCAGTCTCATTTTTGTTTTCTCAGTTTCCACCCTGGCATGGGTGTCATTATCCTACGGCCACATGGTATCAGATCCCCAGCACTAGTGAAGGAATCAGGGACTGGGCTAGTCCTAACCAGCAGGCTAAGGCTGAATTACAGAGTGTTGAAACCTTTGAAGAGTGGGTGGAGACAGTTCTTTCCACCTCAGCAGGACACCCTCAGCTTGGTATTTGGAAACTTATGGCAACTTTAGTGCCCATTATCATCTCCCACCAGTCTGAATCTAACCAACCATCTTACAATGGTTCCCATGAGGGGTATGCCTATGTTCCCGTCCCTTATGTTTAATTGACAGGGCCCTGGAAAATTACTATGGAGTCCTCTCATTTTTCCTTAAAGTGTTCTCATTGTAATCTCTCTGATTGTGTCTCTCCTCAAAATAGAGAGCAGCAAGTTGTGGTATTACATCAATCCTCTTTTGTTATGATGGCTGTAAATATTTCTGGGCTGTGGTATCACGCCTCTGGTTGGCATGTGCTTTCTCAAATATCTGACCTGCTTGATCGCCAGTGAAGATTTATTGGACTTTTAGTTGCTGGTATTACTGCGTTGGTTATGCTAATTGCAACAGCCACCACTTCAGCAATAGCTTTGACTCAAGAGATCCACACTGCTCAGTACGTGGACAATCTGGCTAAGAACATTTACACTGCTTTATCCAGCCAAGAAGCCATTGCCATTAAAATGGATGTGCGACTCAACGCATTGGAACAAACGGTCCTGGTTCTTGGAGACCAGTTTGCTGCTTTAAAGACTCGGGTTATGTTATGATGTCATGCAGAGTTCCAATGGATTTGTGTAACCTCTAAGCCTTATAATGATTCTAAATGGCATTGGGATCTGGTTACAAATCATTTGCTAGGAATTTGGTCTTCTAATATTTCTTTGAATATTGCTCAATTACATCAAGATATTGTAAAAATTTCTACAGCTGCGTCACCTTTGTTGCCTGTTAGCTCATTGGCTAATGATATTCTTGGCAAAATTAAGCAATTGGTATCATCACATAGCCTATGTTCTACAGTATATTCTTTAATAGCATTGGGAGTGCTGATTTTAATTTTACTGTTTTGTCTCCCAGTCTGGTCAGGAGGACGAGTCATCAAAGACCTCCACGTAGAGGTTCACAAACTGCACTTAAAAGAAAAAGAAAAGGAGGAGATGAAGGAAACCAGAACATAAGCTGACAAGTCCTTATGTTTCTAGACCTGTGTCAAGGAACCAAGCCTATAATTCCTTCATCTTCCCTCAGATTCTGCTGTTATTCTGTGGATAGCAGAGCTACATGACCTCGACCATGCCTAGCCTGGAGGCTATCTTAAGGGATTAATTTGCTTAGCATAAATGTTAAAATATGCATAGTTTAGTCATTGATACTTACCCTGCTTGTGTGACTTAATCCAGATGTTAACATGTAACATCCTTGGCCAGGCTTGGAGGCTCATCCTGTAATCCCAGCACTTTGGGAGGCTGAGGCAAGAGGATTGCTTGAGCCCACAGGTTCGAGACCCACCAAGGTAACTTGGCAAGATCTCGTCTCTACAATAAATCAAAAATTAGCTGGGCATGGTAGCATGCACCTGTAGCTCCACCTACTTGGAAGGTTGAGGCAGAAGGATCACCAGAGCCCAGCAGGTCGAGGCAGTGGTGGCTGGGAGCATGCCACTGCACTCCAGTCTGGGTGACAGAGTGAGACTCCAACTCAAAAAAAAAGTAACTTATTTGTGTGACCTTTGTCCTATATAAGAGGTATGCGGTAAAATAAATTTGTTCTCTCTTGCTCTCAGATACCTGGGAGAGAACCCTCCCAATCCTGCTCTTTCTCTGTCTCTTTCTTTTCTCATTTCCTCCCCCCACCTGAAGCCCTACTCAGCAGAAGCTGGATCCCCACAATCCCTGCTGACTCACATACTTTGTGCTGATTTCTTTGAACCTGTTGGGAATCTGGATGGGTTAAGGCCCAGAAACAAATCCATGAAACCAATAGCCCATCCCAACTGTCCTTTTATTATAATACTGCTTTGCAGCCCCAACACCAGCTCCAGCCCACTTTGCCACAGCTGACCTTTTCATCTGGTGGCCAAGTATGGGAAGATTCCACAATATAAGCTGAGGAATGACAAAACCTGGCCAAAAAGTGGCTCTCTAGCTCCTAACACCCTTCTGCAGCTTGATTTGCACCTAAGAAATGACATACCTTGAAATCCCATATACTCAAGTCTTGTATGAGTTAGCTCACCACCAAGATATTTGTTTTTCCTGTTGCATTTTTGCTTTGCCTCCCAGACCCTATTGCCCATAGGTTCCTCAGAGGATACCAACACTGCCGATTTAGCCACCCCTCCCTTGAAAGATCCCGCACGGTCTTCATACTCTTCTACAACTCCACAGCCTCCAGCCTTCACTTCTTTTTCTATCTATCCACCTCTGCCTATCAAGTGCTTGGTGTCATTGGCCAGGACTCCTATGCCCCATTCTATGTCTCCTTCTTCTTTTACAACTGTAATAATAGATCCTTCTACACTTCCTAAGTCCCCAATACACCCATCTCCAGTCCGCACTTGTTCAGGCAAATCCTTTCAGGCACCACTTGCTCACCAATTTCCCCCATGAGAAGTAGCAGATACACAGGGAATTGCAAGTCCATGTGCCCTTCTCCTTCCACTGACCCAACTAAGTACACTAAAGAATGCCAATATTTGACCCTGTCATATGACTTAACCTAGAAGGATCTCCATGTTATTTTAACCACAACCACTACTCCAGAAGAATATGCTCATATTTTTGGCAAGGCTCAGGCATATTCTAATGAGCTAAGCTGTACTCAAGCAGACCGTTACTCCCCAGCTGTCCTATCTATTCCTGAGGTAGATCCTGCTTGGGATTATAAAATAGGCTCCATGGATAGACCTAAAAGGGACCATATGGTTTCTTGTTTACTAAAAGGAATGAAAAACGGTGTTAGTAAAGTATATTAGACCTATTATAAAAAACAGAAGAAACTGTTTTCTCTTGCCAGTGTTTACTTGTTTTTAATTCTCAATTTAAGCTACAACCTAACTACATATCTCTAATGTTTTCAATTTTTTTCCTTCAGACTTTGTTGAAGTGGCTGTATTTTGTTGTTAAAGTACAACTATAAATAATTTACAAAAGAATATTACAACTTATTGATAAATTAAAAGCTTTGGCTAAACATACATATAATGTACAGGACTACTTTCATTTTTTTTTTCCCATTATTTTAGGGTCATACCCTTTTTTCATCATTGTTTGCTCAGTAATTTTTGCCTGTGCTCTCACTCAATGTTTTATTAGACCCAAATAATATTCAGTTAAGGTCCTGCTGTTTCCTATTCATCCCCTTGGGAATAGATAGGTAGGGACATCTCTACGGCCCATTTCAGCAGGAAGCAGTTACAGAATAATGATCCCAGGAATATAAGAATATTTCCAAGAGCAGGAGTGGGGAATGAAAGGACAGACCAAGAGCAGAAAGTCATTTTTCATTTTGTTCTTAGATCCTGATGCAATGATGAGACAGTAGAAGCTATGCTTTTGGAGAAATTTACTTTAGGTAAAATTAATTTTACTGACTTTGTCTTTTCAGAAACAGACTTCCTGGTGCCAGATATCAGAGGTATCTCATAGCAGCAATCAAGCTTGCCTAAAGAAAGGGTAATTTACAAGGCCTAAGACATCATGCATTGGGCAAGGATTGTAAAAGTCAAAACTTGCAATTACAAAAGTTTAACCACTCAGATGGAGAGCAGGTGGGGATTCAAACTTCCAGGAAATTGGGCACTACCTACAGGGAAGCCAAGTCCCCCAAAATTACCCACTGAGAATGCCTAGGAGATAAGGGGAGTTGTACCTCCCATTAGCTCTAAGGAATGTTGTTTGGGGAAAGGTGTAGGATCATTAGAATCCTTGTCACATTCTTCTCTAGGGGCTATGATAATGTGGGTGGATATTAGGGAGTCTCTGTGTCACAGGTTCTCCAAGAGATCCACAGGTGGTCAATAAGGAAGTCACAGCAGTCATGTCTACCTGATTGCAACATCCCCAAAGGGAAAAAGGATTTAAGCCAGGGCTTTGAGGGGCTATGCCGCCACACTCACCTAGAGTGTAAGCCCAATCCCTGTCTGTGGGGGTGAAGCTTTCTTAAATAAATCTTTTCTTCTCTCATCTCTGTGTATTGCAGTTCTTTGCATTTACTCAGATCCCTGGGTTGCCAGCACACACCTCCGGCTTCCCGGCTCTGGTGGTGCTGTACCTCTCGGCGCCTCTCCTTCTCCATCTATCCATCCTCACCCTGTCCATACCCTAGCACTAAAGATATATTTTCTTTTTTTTTTTTTTTGAGTTGGAGTCTCACTCTGTTGCCCAGACTGGAGTGCAGTGGCTGCTCTCAGCCACCTCAGTCTCGACCTGCTGGGCTCCGGCGATCCTTCCACCTCAGCCTTCCAAGCACTGAAACTACAGGTGCGCGCTACCACACCCAGCTAATTTTTTGATTTATTGTAGAGATGAGGTCTCACCAAGTTGCCCAGGCGGGTCTCAAACCCGCGGGCTCAGGCAATCCACTCACCTCAGCCTCCCAAGGCATGGGATTACAGGCTGAGCCACTAAGCCCAGCTATGATTTTCTATTTTTTTCTCTTTTGAATTTAGTGGGTACCCATTGAGGCTTGTTACATGGGCATATCGTGTAATGGTGAGATTTAAGCTTCTGTTAAACCTATCACTGAAACAGGGATGATGGTATCCAATAAGCAGATTTTCAATGCTTGGCTCCCTTCTTCCCCATTCATCGGTCCCCAGTGTTTGCCATTTTCTTCTTGATATCTGTTTGTACCCAGTATTTAGCCCTCAATTGTATGTGAGAACACTCAGTATTTGGTTTTATTTTTCTGAGCTAATTTGTTAACATAATTGTAAAAATACAATATATAATACACATAACTTTGCAAAGTATGAGAGTATACTGTTTATAGGATCCACATGTAGAATCAACGTCATTTCATCACTCTGGGAATCTCCATCTCTTATATAAAGTCACCAACTCACTCTAAGAGAAATATTTATCGCTAATTATGAAACATTTATTACACACCAAAAACTGTCTTGTTTGATAGTCAGAAGAAAACAGACAGAAGTCAAAGCAACCCCTTGAATTATAAAATCTTCCTATTTATTACCTGAACAAATTGGACCAGTAGAATCAACAAAATCAACTATGTTAATTATACCAAGTTAAAGGAATGATACCACAAAAGTGTCTTCAATATTATTCTCCAGTTGAGAACAAACATATGGAAAATTTTCCTTGAAATGTAACTAGGGCAGGATTGGTGGCTCAGCCTGTAATCCCAGCACTTTGGGAAGATGCAGCAAGTGGATTGCCTGAGTCCAAAAGTTCCAGATCAGCCACAGCAACTTTGCAAAAAGTGATCCCTACAATGAATCAAGAATTAGCTGGGTATGGTAGTGCATGCTGTTGTTCCAGCAACTTGGAAGGATGAGGTTGATAGATCACCTGAGCCCAGTGGGTCAATGCTGCATGCCACTGCACTTCCCCCAGGGTGATGGAGTGAGACTCCAACACACATACACACACACACACACACACACACACACCATAACTAAATACACTTGCTATGAATGACATCTTCATTGTGCTTAAATTTCAGCTCAAAAAATTCTTGAAATTTCTAAGTAGGCTAAATAATGAATCTGAATCAGTGTATGGTTTTGTGGACTGGGTGAGGCACTTTGAACCTTCCCAGACACGGAGATGACCCTTGACATGACACAGATTAGAAGCAGTAGTCTGATAAACATTTTTCTGCCTAGGCCTTTCTCTGACCACAGCCTCCTGGGCACTGCTAGACTGCATTAGTGGCCAAAAAAACCCAGCACTGATCAGTAGAAAGACCCAGGGTGGGAGCACGATGCAGGAACTGACTCTTGCCAGGGCACCCTTTAGAGCCTGGGTCCCAACAATGTGCCTATAGCACCTCCTGAAGCTGTCCCTATTTGGTCTGCAGGATTTCTTTCAGGACATGCTATCCTGGGCCTAGTCCCTAGAGAATGACATGATGCTGAGGCACCTTCAGGTCTCCAGGACTTAGCTGAGAAGGATACAGTGTGATCTGTCCCTGAGGTTGAGTCCAGCACCAAGTCAACTCTCTAGTCACCCTCGGGGGTAATAAAGAGGGGAAACACAGGCCAATTAACTTATTTCTCTGGATGTTCTCATCATCCTTTACTCTAACATGCTTCTGAAAACGGGCCTAGGTGGGCCCCAGGTGTGGGACCCGCAACTCCTAACAGAAGGCAAAGTAAGGGTTACCTGAAAATGGGAAAAGCTGGCTGGGAGAAAGGGCCCCAAAAAAAACGGCCGTGCCGAGGCAAAGCCCTGGATCCCATTGAGGGGCCCCCTTTGATCTTTGGGAGTGTGTGCATAAGACAGAAAGTACCCTTTCTGATGAAGCATTAACTAAAAAGTGGGATGATGTTTTGGGTGAAACTGAAGCTTGAGACATGAATAAGGAACACAGCAAAAGCACGCCATTAGATTTTTTTCCCCCCCCTTTTAAAAGAAAAAAAAATTTTTAAAAGGTTACCCTTTAAAATTCTCCCTAATAAAAGGGGGCCAAAACCCCCATTGTTTTTTTTTTTTAAAGAAAATTTAAAAAATACTTTTCCCCATTCCTTTATTTTTAAATGGTTAACAGACCCTATACTAAAAAAACACCTTAGAGGGTAAGATGGAGGAGGAAGTTTGTGAGACCTGAGACAAGTCAATCCTGAGGGCAGCTGTTTTTAAATATGATTTAAGAAAGTATAGACATAGTAGATATAAGTTTGTAAGCGTAAAATGATCTAGTAGTATAAGTATAATAAAAGGAGAGAACAGTGAAGTAGATAAAAATAGGATGATTAAAAATAATCAGATAAAAAATAATTAAATAGAAAATAAATATAGAATATGAGTAGGCAAGCATAATTCATATAAAGGTTGTTAAGTATTATTAGATTATGAGTCATATAAGCAAAATAATAAAGATAGATACATAATAGGAAAGTTTATAGGAAATAATTAAGAAATAATAAAGTTAGTTATAAGAAACAATAAAATTAGTTATAGATGTAAACGCCAATATATTGCTGTTAAGTTACATGTAAGAATTGTTAGAACTATGATATAAAAGGGGTAAGGTTAAAAGGTTACAGTTAATTATTTTTAGCAGAAATTGTTTCATTCTTGTCTGTTGTTTTTAACATAATGGAAACAAAAAAGAATAGGGAGGATCAAATAAATCATTGCAGAATGATTTTTTAAAAAAAAACATAATGTATGCTTTTGTGGGCATATGTGTGAGGGGGTTGGGGGTTTGAAAATGCCTTCTATAAACATGTGAAAATTGAATAAATTTTGGAAGAGCCCCAAAACTCGACCCAGGGAGTTAATTGTGTCTTCTTCCTTTGCCGCATCTGATTCTCTCGCCTTGGGCCCTGCCCTTTTGTGTTGGAGCTGGACTCTGACAGGTGGCCTGAACCAGGGACCTGAGAGTGGGTAAGTATATTGTATGTCATTTCAGGTGGGGACTTTGTCCTGGGGGTGCCAGGGACCCCCTGTGAGTGAGTGCAGGTAAAGGATAGGACAAATAGATAAGAACTTTGAGAAGCTGTTGTGCCTCTGTAACGGAGTAAGTAACAGAGTAAGTATGGGTCATTCTGGTTCTAAAGAGAGAAAAGCTTATTAAAGAATTATGGGAAAAGCATTACCACACAAAGGAATTAAGGTAAGCAAGGAAAAGTTAAATGTATTTTTAGATTTTGTTCAGAAGGTAAATCCTTGGTTCCCTGATGAAGGGACCTTGGATTTGGAAACTTGGGATCAGGTTGGAAAAAGTATTAAGAAATGGTATACTACCAATGAGGGAACTCAAATGCCTGAGGATGCTTATTCTCTGTGGAATATACTAAGACAAGCTCTTATGACTAATCCTTGTTATGGTACTTTTTCTCAAACTGAGTCTGCCACTCCGTTGCTCAGTAGAACTTCTTCCAGAGCTTCTAAAATTATGCTAACCCAAGAGGAAGGACAATCTGACTCCGAGGAAGGGAGAAAGAGGAACCCCCCCCCCTTTGGCCCTGATGATCAACTTTCCCCTGAGGATGAAACAAATTTAAATGAGGAGGCTGCTAAGTATCACAATCCTGATTGGCCTCCCCTTACTTTGCCTACTGCTCCTCCGTTTTCCCTTATGCCCCAGAAAAAAAGGTAAGAAAGTATAAGCCAGGGTTTAGAGGGCTTTGCAGCAGGCTCATGAACAGGGGGAGCTGTTACATTGCTTTCCTGTTTCTTTTGAATTTGAGGACCCACGATGGGAAGTTTTGCCTTTTAAATTACTCAAGGAGATTAAACAGCTTGTCATGATTATGGGCCTACCCGCTCCCTACACTTTCTCTTTAATAGAGGGATCAGGGGGGCAATGGATGGTTCCTTCTGATTGGCAACAATTGGCTAAAACCTGCTTATCTGGAGGAGCCTATTACTTTGGAGAACAGAGTATGAAGTGCAAATTCAGGTGGCAATTCAGGTGCAAATTCAGATGGCAAAAAAATCAAAATTGGCCACCAGATACATTTGTTATTTATAAAGATATGCTGACAGGTACTGGGCAGTATGCCACATACAACGCTCAAGTAGTTTTCCCTAGAAAAGTGTATACTCAAATAAGCACTGTGATTCTATGGCTTGGAGAAAGTTGCCTGCTAATTCCACTCAAACTCTTTCTTTGTCTGAGATAAAGCAAAAGGCAGATAAAAATTACGAGGATTTCATCTCCAAAATTACCACCACCGTCAAACGAGTAATTACTAGCAAAGAGGCAGCAGAAATTTTAGTAAAACAATTGGCTGCTGAAAATGCTAATAACACTTGTTAGTCTTTAATAAGACTGACAAAAAAGACCGACAATATAATTGATTATATCAGACAATGCTGACGACAATGATGATGATGATTAAAAACCCTTCTTTTTTGCCACCCTTACTGCACCTCTTTCTAAAGTTTTCCTTTAAAAGTTGACAATACTGAAATAAAACCTGAATTTAGTTACACTTTTCTTTTTCTTATAGGAATGCAGAAAGCTCAAGTAATAATAAACAAAAGTATATAAGTAATATATAAGTGATATAAGTAATATAAATAATATATATAAGCAATATAAGCTATATATATAAAATATATAGGTAATATAAATAAAATAAATAATGTATAAATAATATAAGTAATATAAGCAAATATATGTAAACAATATAAGCAATATAAATAACATATAAGTAACAAATAATATAAGTAATACATAAACAATATATAAGTAATATAAGTAAAAGTATATAAGTAATAAGCAAAATAATATCTCATTTCAGTCTTGCTTTAACTGTGGTCAAGTCAGACACATTAACAGAGATTGTTTGGTTAAGCAAGGTATGGCTAACTTACATGGCACACTGTCACCATTTACTGAGTCTACTCGACTAAAAACTTTGAGTCCCAATTGCCAAAAAGGCTTTCATTAAGCTAGAGATTGCCTATCTAAATTTCATAAAAATGGTACTCCTTTAAATCAACACAAGCCACCCCCGCTCAGGGAAACTTCCAGAGGGGCCAGCCCTGGCCCCACCTGCCATCATGAACCTGTTTGTACCTTCTGCTCCATCGCAGAACTAATCCAAGCCCTCTTGGGAGTACAGGACTGGACCTGTGTTCCTCCACCGCAACAATATTAACTCCAGACATTCCAGTGACCCCATTTCCTACGGGAGTAAAGGGCTCTCTCCCAGAAGAAATAGTGGGTATAATATTAGGCAAAGGTTTCTTGTATTTACAAGGAATTTCCATTATTCCTGAAGTGGTAGATTCAGATTACACAGAAGAAATCCAGGTGCTTGTTGCTCCCCCTAGCAAAACTGCAGTTTAACAAAGGTCAGAGAATAGCCCAGTTTGCTCTTGCCTTGTCACAAAACAGGTAAAACTTTAACTAACCTGCCTAGAGGTAACTCTGGATTTGACTCTAGCGATGTTGCTTTTTGGGTTCAGGAAGTTACTAACTCTAGACCTCTAAAAGACTTATATATACAAAGAGTTAAGATTAAAGGCTTGTTGGACACTGGAGCCGATGTTTCCTGTGTTGCTGGGAAAATTGGCCTGCTTCTTGGTCTACTCAAAAAGCTCCTTCAGGCCTCACAGGCATTGGTCAAGTACCCTCAGTAGCCAATAGCTCTAAAATTTTAAATTGGACAGATGAGACTTCAAAAACTTTTTGCCCATACATTATTCCATCTATCCCCTTTACATTATGGGGAAGAGATATTCTTGCTCAAATAAGCATGATTTATATAGCCCTAATGATAAAGCTTCAGCACAAATGCTTAGATGGGCTATGATCCCTTTAAGGAACTTGGCAAAAGGGACAGGGAAGCAGGGAAACCCGTCCAAGTTAATGAAAAACAAATAGAGCTGGCATTGACTATTCAATTTTTTCCATCGTTCCCAAGACCCCATTACCTGGAAAGCTGACAAACCGGTTTGGGTGGAACAATGGCCCATGCCCTTGGAAAAGCTAAGGCAGCCAGAAAACTAGTTTAACTACAATTAAAGGCTGGTCATGTAGAGCCTTCTACTAGCCCCCTGAATGGCAACCACTAGCCCTGAAAACACTCCTAGTTTTGTAATTAAGAAAAAATCTGGTATATGGAGACTTTTACAGGATTTATGAGCTATTAACACTACTATGGAAGTCATGGGAGCGTTACAGCCTGGATTGCTATACCTGTTAACTTTAATATTATAGTTATTGATTTACAGAATTGTTTCTTTACTATACCTTTAAGCCCAGAGGATTGTAAACAATTTACATTCAGTTTACTCTCTGAGAATTTAAAAACTTTTGTTCCACTCCAGGAGGAGTCAACTCTCGAGGACTGAGACCTAACATGCTATGGCAAATGGATGTAACTCACTTTCCCAGCTTTGGTAAATTGTCTTATTTGCATGTGACTGTAGATACATTTTCTCATGTTATTTTAGCTTCAGCAAAAACTGGAGAAGTCTACAAGGAGTGGTACAACATTTATTCTTTTGCTTTTCACAGCTAGGTATGCCAAAGAACTGAAAACCAACAACGGTCCTGCATATACATCTAAATCTTTCCAGCAATTTTGCTCCCAATTTAATATTTCTCATTCCACAGAAATTCCCTACAATCCACAAGGTCAAGCCATAGTTGAAAGAGCTCACCAAACTTTAAAAAATCAATTAAGTTACAAGAGGGGAGTTCAAGTATAGCTCTCCTCACCACATCTTGAATCACACTTTATTTGTTATTAATCATTTAAATTTGGACTCTTCAGGCTATTCAGCTATAGTTAGACATTGAGATTCAGAAAAAATAAAACCTCTGATAAAATAAAAGGGTCTTCTTACAGGAAAAGGGGAGCACCTGCTTTATTTCATGCTCAAGTCAAACATGTTACTAATCATAATTTTTCTTATGAAGAAAATTCCAACTCCCTCCATATTTGTTTTTATAATAATTCTGCTTTTAATAATTACCAGACTTCTTGCTTAATGTCTACCTTTTAAATCTCTGAGTACAGAAAGCCCTTATCAGGACAATATCAAGGACGGTTGGTGACGAAGATGTTAATGACTGGAGGAACCCCCCTAGCCTGGACTAGAGCTTCATCGCCTCTCAGCATACCTGCTTGCCCCTTCAATGGTACGGGAAAAAGGGCTGGTCACTCATACGGCAAGATGCTGGCTTCCTGAAATGGAGAGACGTGCTTATAACTCTAAGGTGGACTATCCTGTATCCGGGGAAAAACTATATATTAGTGACTGGGGTTTTAATGGCTCTACACTTACCACAGCTAGAAGGCACCCATATGGATGGGCTACACCCATGTTTCAAAGTTCTCTATCCTCTAATCATGCATACAGACTCAGCTTTATCAATTGTTTGCAGCAACGGTCCTGTAACCCTTTATCATCCTCATTCTAATTTTACAACCTTCACAAGCTTGGGTAGATTCTCCATATGTTTTGTTAACTGCAAGTTATTATTCTAGGTCTTCTATAATTATAAGTATGGGCATTTTGAAATTACTTGTGAAAATTGTTCATTGTCATATTGTATTGGTAAAAATCCAGCCCAGGTATTTTTGTTAAAACAACCCCCATAGGTGTTTGTTCCTGTTAAATTACCTATTCCTTGGTATACTTCTCCTGGTACATACTTTTTAGAACAAATAACGTCCTCTTTGGCTAGATCTTGGAGGTTGTGGCAGCTTTAATTTTAGGAATTACAGCTTTAATGCCATTATAGGATCTGTGGCAGCTTCTGCCACTGCCTTGGTGTAGGAAGTACACACTGTAGAACATGTGAATGAGTTATCTCAAAATGTTAGTCTAGCCTTATTACCCAAGAACAGATAGATAAAGGCATTATCAATAGCTTAAATGCTTTAGAATATGCATTAATATATATTGGAAATCAGATACAACATATTAAAGTACAAATGTCTGCTGCTGTCATACTCAATATAAATGGATTTGTGTCACCCCAATGCCTTATCATGGCCAAAATATAACTTGGGCTGATGTTCAGAAACACTTAATGGAAGTTTGGGACTCCACTAATTCAACATGAAATATTCAACAGCTGCATACTCAAATCACGGCTATCTCTCAGACTCATTTAGTTCCAAACTCCCTCAATTGGCAACTAAATTTACTTCTACTCTTACTTTCTTTATTTCTTCTAATTCCCTACGGACCTTAATTTAAATTTCACAGTGGTCAGATTAATTGTTCTGTTTTTGCTGTTTATCCTACCGGTCATTATTAGAAGATTGAGGACAGCAGTCCAACAAAACTCTGATGCTATCCACCTCGCCATTTTAAAAAGTAAAAAAAGGGGGGGATGTTGGGAGCCGTATCCTAACAGAAGGCAAAGTAAGGGTTACCTGAAAATGGGAAAAAGCTGGCTGGGAGCAAGGTCCCAGCAAAAGGGCCGCCGGAGGCAAAGCCCCATGGATCCCATTGATGGGCCCCTTTGATCTTTGAGAGTGTGTGCATAAGACAGAAAGTCCCCTTTCTGGTGAAGCATTAACTGATAAGCGAGGATGATGTATTGGTGAAACTGAAGCTTGAGACCTGAATAAGGAACACAGCAAAAGCACAGCCATTAGAGTCGCTAGAGAATGTTTAGTTACCTTCATCTCTAAAAAAGCAAAACCATTGTGTATAAAGAAAATAAAAGAACTTTCCCATTCTTTTTTTAATGGTTAACAGACCCTATACTAAATTAACACCTTAGAGGGTAAGATGGAGGAGAAGTTTGTGAGACCTGAGACAAGTCAATCCGAGGGCAGCTGCTTTTAAACATGATTTAAGAAAGTATAGACATAGTAGATATAAGTTTGTAAGCTAAAATGATTTAGTAGTATAAGTATAATAATATAGGAAGAACAGTAAGTAGATAAAAATAGGATGATGATTAAAAATAATAGATAAAAAATAATTAAATAGAAAATAAATATAGAATATGAGTAGGCAAGCATAATTCATATGAAGGTTGTTAAGCATTATTAGATTACGATTCATATAAGCAAAATAAGAATAAAGCTAGATACATAATAGGAAAGGTTATAGGAAAAATTAAGAAATAATAAAGTTAGTTACAAAAAACAATAAATTAGTTATAGATGTAAACGCCAATATATTGCTGTTAAGTTACATGTAAGAATTGTTAGAACTATGATATAAAAAGGGGGTAAGGTTAAAAGGTACAGTTAATTATTTTTTAGCAGGAATTGTTTCGTTCTTGTCTGTTGATTTTAACATAATGGAAACAAAAAAAGAATAGGGAGGATCAAATAAATAAATTTTAGGAGTTTGATTGTAAAAGAAAACATAATGTAAGCTTTTGTGCACCTGCTTTTGAAGGTACCTGAAGGAAACCAGAGAGATCACAGCCATATGTGTGAGTCAAAACCAAAAGCCTCAGGAAGCAACAGGAATCCTTCAATCCTAAGCACCTTCCTCCCAAGAGTGGAAGGACAACATGCCCTGAACAAAGAAGTGGGGTAAATTAATGTCCCAGACCCAGGAGAATTTGGGAGAAACCAGTTGGGACCACAGCCCAGACTCAGAACTCAGAGTTCAGTCGAGTGTGGCAATATTCAGTCCTCCATTATGTGGAGTGACAGCCCCAGAGGGCAGCGGGCCCAGTGCCTGGGAGCACCTACCCTGCAGTGGGGACAAATTTCATGTTAGGGTGGCAAAGGACCTTGGGTGATAGTGAATGCCTCTCCCACCTGAGTTCTTTACCAGGGCTGAAGGTGAGGTGAGGTAGAGTAGCCCTGGGGTGAGGGCATGAGGCAGGGAGCCCAAAGCCAGTCCAAATCCTAGGGAGGCATCACAGGAGAAGCCTGAGGCATCCCAATGGCAACCATGTCTCAGGCTGCACACACCCTTAGCTCTGGGATCAGTTTCCTGCACGGGTGTCTTTAATGTTAGAACAGGGGTGCCACACAGATAACCTGTGGACTCCAGGAACCAGAGTCCATGAGACCCCACGCTGTGAGACTCAGATGAGCTCAGTGGAGAAACTGATCTACTCTGTAGGCATCCACCAACTTGGAGACCCCCTCCAAGGTAGATAGCCTGGTTGTCCCCAGCTCACCATCTCAACTCTAGAAAACCATGAAGAAGGCTGGGCAGAGTGACTCATGCCAATAATCTGAGCACTTTGGGATACTGAGCTGAGAGAACTGCCTGAGCCAATGGGTTGGAGACCAGCCGGGACCATTTGGCAAGATCTCAACTCTACAATAAATAAAAAATTAGGCCAGGCATGATGGCTCACACCTGTAATCCCAGAACTTTGGGAGGCCGAGGTTAGAGGATTGCCTGAGTACTTGGGGTTGAGACCAGGTTGGGCCACTTGAGGAGACCTCATCTGTACAATAGATAAGGAAATTAGTAGGATATGATGGCATGTGCCTGTAATTCCAGCTACTTGGAAGTCTGAGACAGAAGAATTGCCTAAGCCCAGCATGTTGAGGCTGTGGTAGCTGGGAACATGCCACTGCCCTCCAACGTGGGTGACAGATTGAGACTCTGATTCTAAATAAACAAATAAATAAATATCTTGATGTGGCATGGGCCTGTAGTTCCAACTACCTGGAAGTCTGAGGTAGAAGCATCACCTAGCCCAGCAGGTTGAGGCTTGGTTGCCATAAATGCCACTGCACTCCAACCTGGATGACAGAATCAGAATCCACCTAAAAAAAAAACTAAAATAAAAAACCATGTGGCAGCACCCCTCAATTAGTAGCTGTCCTTTTCCCATATCACCTGACTGGACTGATCCTAAAACTGAGGCAGGTGAGAGTTCCATAGATTGCAGGGAACCAGGCTGCTTTCCAGGGGCCTGGAGGTTCAGGTGTGGCCAGCATACTCCTGGCTCAGAACAGAGCATGGCTGTTTGGTAATTTCTTTCTTGAAACTTGTTCCTTAAGCTCCCCATGCATCTGGAGATCAGGAATCAATAGTTTTCATTGCACAGCTTTTTTTTTTTTGAGTTGGAGTCTCACTCTGTCGCCCAGACTGGAGTGCAGTGGCCGAGCCTCGAACTGCTGGGCTCCGGCTATTCTTCCGCCTCAGCCTTCCAAGTAGCTGGAACTACAGCTGCGCGCTACCATGCCCAGCTAATTTTTTGATTTATTGTAGAGATGAGATTTCACCAAGTTGCCCAGGTGGGTCTCGAACCCACGGGCTCAGGCTGTCCACTCACCCCAGCCTCACAAGGCACGGGATTACAGGCTGAGACACCGAGCCCCGGCTTTTTTTTCTTTCTTTCTTTTTTTTTTTTTTTTTTTGAGTTGGAGTCTCACTCTGTCGCCTAGACTGGAGTGCAGTGTCTGCTCCCGGCCACCGCATCCTCAACCCCCTGGGCTCCGGTGATCCTCCCACCTCAGCCTTCTGAGTAGCTGGAATTACAGGCATGCACTACCACATTGCTCAGCTTTGAACAAGAATGCTGGACTCCTGTCTTATCCTAGTTTCCCTGTGAGATTCTGACCACACGACAACTTTGTGCTGCTATCTCACTGGGCCTCCTATACCAGGGCCTGCCCAGTCCACTGTAAATGCTGAGATACCCTTCTCCCTTATGGTGACACACGTATAATAACTTTCTTATGGGAAAGTGACACACATGACCCAGAAAAAGTCAGGGCAGCACTCAGCAAGGGGCCCCAAGACTCCACGGAACTCCTCAGTCCTATGAAATCAATGTCGAAAAGGAAGTTGGACAATGGAAGCCTCTGGATGGGAGGGTAAGTATGGCATCATCAAAGCCTCAGTCAGTCAGCAGCATGTCTTGTTCCTTATGCTGGATGATCTGTGTGACAGTGCCTTCCTTAAGGGGCACAAGTCTTACACCCAGAGGGGCCCAACCTGGCCTCTGGGAAAGGATGTAACTAGGGATAACTAGGATGATCATAAAGTGAACACGTGGCCCTGACCAAAACTATGATTTGGTCCAAGGCAGGGTGAGAGCCCTTGGTGTAGTGTGTGGGTACCTGAGGCCTGCTTATGTCCAGCTGGGCCAGACCAGTGATATCACAAGGCATGAAAAACCACCAAGCACCTCAACTAAGGTGGTCAGAAACCCACAGACTAGCCATCAACCTTATCCACTCAAGGAGGCAATGATGGCTAAACTCCCATGACCTGAGTGGCCATTACCTGACCACCAAAGAAGCAAAAGTCTGAAACCAAGCAGACGGCACTGGGGCCATGATGTCAGAGTACAGTACTTGCTCCAGATTATAGGAATGATGAAAATTGGGCAAGTGAGGTCCCATTAGGCCAGGTCACTAGGTCTAGGTCTGTCATCATTTGTGGGTGCCTTTCATGGCAAGAAATATAAAATGTGGCCTCACTCTGTGCAAGGATGCTCCAAGGTGGGGACCAGAGCTGCATAAGGGGGAAGAGCTCCTGGCTATGCAGGAATAGATCTTAGCTGGATCCCACAGTCTGTAGTCTCTCCCCTTTTTTTTCATCTGGCTACTTGGGATTCTCTTTTTTTGTTTTTCATTTTTTGGGTTTGGTTTTTTTTTTTAGTTGGAGTCTTATTCAGTTGCCCAGGCTGGAGTGCAGCTCATGGTCACCCCAGGGTCAACCTGCTGGGCTCTGGAGATCCTTCCACTTCAAATATCCAAGTAGCCAGAACTACAGATGTGTGCTATGATGCCTGGCTAATTTTTTACTTTACTTGTAGAGATGATTCTCGACAAGTTGTATGGGCTTGTCTTGAACCCATGGGATCTGGCAGGATTCTCCATTTTTTGTTGAATCTGCAGGTACTGAAAATCATCCAGTTCCTTTTTCTTATTTCATTTTGCTTTCAGGAGAAATAAGAAGACAATCCTTCTATCAAATGAATTCTCAGCAGCCCCTTCAGCAGCCTGCTCTGCGTACAAGCACAGTGCTGTCTTTGTGCAATAGAGTGTCCAGTTCTCTCCAAGAACTCATAGAGATGAGTTCTTACAATAGTGAATATCCAGATTTCTCCTAATGGATGGATTTGCCCTACACTCTTCTTTTATCCAGGATCATGTGGGGGCTTATTTCTCTCTCTCTCTCTATTTATTTATTTTTACTTTTTAGTCTTCTTTCAGGGGACTTGTTTCTTTGGTTCTTGGGTGTGGCAATGACCAGTTTGTCCAACATGACACTGGTGGATGTGGATTTTCCCAGCAGGGCCAAAAACGTGAACTCACCTTGAAACTATTCACGTGGTACATTGAGTGTTTTGTCGCCTCCTCAACTGGGGTGTTGTCCTGCAGCACAGCGACCAAGCCACCAGGAGTCATTCTTGTGCCACAGTTCCCACCAGGCTTCTTGATGCGTGCCATATCCTGCTCCTCCCCCCAACTTCCAGTGCAGGGAGGCAACTCAACCTCAAAATTCTACAAGCAAAAACGTGCCTTTCTTTTTTTCCTGCCTTCTCCAGCCCCATTGGATCGCATCTGCTGTCATTCAAGATCAGGGTGGTGGCCTGTAGACTTATCCAATCAGCGGATGTTAGTTCAGAAACTGCCCAATTAGAAAGGAGTTCAAAGTGAGGGGGTGGCTTCCGGGCTCTGACCGGGCTTTTTGTTTTCTGGGCCTGCGGAAGTGCCGGGTCATCTAGGAGATAGCCACGTGTCTTTGCTTCTTCCCTTTTCGCCCTGTGAAATGCAAGTCTGGGGAGTCTGTAGGGAGGACGCTGGGACACCTGGAAGCCAGGAGATGGTGAGTATGGGGGTGGGTGTGACAACGAGAGGCAGGATGGACTTGGATGACCCGGCTATGGCAGATTGGCCTCCACCTCCGTCCTGATCCTAGATCTGTCCCCACCGGCATCTCGGCCCCGGCCCCAACTGCATAGAGTGGGTCTGGTCCGCTCCCCAGGGTCCTTCCCTGTGGTGACCTTGCCCCACTGGAGGCCTCTCCAGGCAATCCCGTACTCCGGATGTGTGGGACCCACGATTTTCGTGGGGGGAGGGTGTCTGACCCGCGTGGTGGGCCCCTGGGGAAAGGGGCTGTGGTCCTGGCCCTGTCCCTCCCTCCTCCTAGAAAGTAAACAGATGCTCCAGCACAGTCTTAAGGTGTTCCCTTGGGCCAATTGCGGATCGTAAATCCCTAAGCCCCAGTCCCGCTCGTGGTCTGGGATCTCTGGTAGGAGAAGGGGCAGGGGGAAGCCGACCACGGGCAGGTGCTGGTGGGTGACAGCCCTGCAGTCACCTTATTTGGAATATCCAGGTGGAAATCCCTAGGGCAAGTCGTCAGGGTCATTGGCAGTTTGTCACCAGGTCCAAACCTGGTTCTGCCTGGTGATGGGACACAGTCAAGACAAGGAGTTGGAGCATGGGCTTTGACTTGATTTAGAGGACCTTTAAAGCTGAGAAGATGAGAGACCTGCGTCCTAAAGACCCCTCCTGGGTTGTGTGTACTTTTTTTGGTTTTTATCCAGGTCAGTGTTGGGGGGGAGAGAGAGGAGAGAGGATTGCTTGAGCCCAGAAATTTGAGGCTAACCCGGACAACATAGCATATCCATGTGGCTATAAAAGCTGAAACAATTTAGCCAAGAGTGTTCACACATGCCTGTAGTTTCGGATTCTTGGGAGCCTGAGATGGAACAATCTGTTGAGAGCAGGAGATCAAGATTGTGATAAGCTGTGTGGAGACAGTTCACGCCTACTTGGGTTATGGAGTGATATTCAGACTCATAAAATACATTTAATTTAAAATTTAAAAAATAAAGGCATATCTTCAACATGTAGATATGACTTGTCCAGATAATCTCACCTGAAAAGAAATGCCAGAGGAGGATGAGGCAAAAATGGCTGGTTCTCAGGTAAATGTGTTCCAGGTCAGGGGCTGTGTCTCTTTTTCTACTGGAATGTCATGATATTAGAGCATGCAAACCTTGATTGATAATTGATGGCAATTTTTTTTTTTTGAGTCTCACTCTGTCACCCAGGTTAGAGTCCAGTGGCACGCTCCAGCCCTGCAGCCTCGACCTGCTGGACTCAGGTGATCCTTCCACCTCAACCTTTCAAGTAAGCTGGAACTACAAGCACACACAACCATGTTCAGCTAACTTTTTGATTTATTGTAGAGATGAGGTCTTTTCAAGTTGTCCAAGCTGTTCTTGAACCTATGGGCTCAGGCAATCCTCTCACCTCTATCTCCCAAAGTTTTGGGATTATAGGCATGAGCCACCATGCCCAACCACCATATATATCTTATTCTACTTTAAAACTGTGTATTCCCTTGATTTTTTAGTATTTATCTTTAAGATGTAGGGTACAAATCAGAGCTATGTTTACAAATGTCCATTACGCAGGTATGCTTCTTGATGAGGTATGCCCACACTCCCCCAGCAGTATTCCACTCTCAGTCTGTTTCTAAAGTCACTATCACACTGCTTTACTTATTATGTATGATGAAGTCTTTCAAACTTTTTATGGATTTCCAATTTAAATATTGTTTTCAAAATATTTTTCTCTTCAGAACACAAACAGCTGGTATGTACATCAGTATCAACCTCAATTGATAAACTGGTTAGAAGATTATTGACTTAATGATACCATTTAATCTTTCTTCCCAAACAAGTATTTTCATTATTTTTCATTTCTACTGTTTTTCATGTGTTTCAGAAATATTCTACCATTTTTTGTAATTTGATCTTTAAATGTAAATGTTTTTGTAAATTTCAAAATATCTTTTTATCTATTAACCAGATTATATGACTTTGTCTTTGATGTTATTAATGGGGCTAATTGTATTGATGGATTCCCAAATGCTGAATCTTCTAAGCATCCCTGACATAAAGGGATCTTGATGATGTAATGTTGCAACATAGTGACACAATGTTTCTACTGATTTTTACATTTCTATTCAAATGTGATCTTTCTACAAAGAAATGACTTGAAATCCTTAGTATGGAATAGAAATTGTGTGCTGACATTTTCCTCATCCAGGGACACCGGGTTTCTGTGGTTTTCTCTTTCTTTTTTCTATTATTTTATTTTCAAATGTTGGGTACAATTCAGGGTTAGGTCATAAGTGGTCATTGTACATGTAAAGTTTGGGTACTCTTATTTATGTTATAACCCCCACCACGGCAGTGTTCCACTATTGCCAATCAATTACAGTACTCTGATGATTGTTCAGGGTTCACTTATGAGTGAATACATGTAGTACTCAGATCTTTGTTTATGTGATAAAACACTTCAGTATATACATGTTTTTTAGTTGGAATCTCACTTTGTCACATAGTGTATTAATCAATAGTTTTGTGGCCACCTCCTGTGTTATGTGAACTACAGACATGTGCTACCACACCCAGCTAAGTTTTGATTTATTGTAGAAATGAGGTCTCACCAAGTTGCTCAGGCTGGTCTTAAACCCGCAGGTTCAGGCAATCCTCTTGTCTTGGCCTCCCAAAGTGCCAGGATTACAGCTTGAGCTACTGAGCCCAACTTTTATTTTTTCTAGTAGGAGTCACACTCTTTCCCCTGGCTGTAGCTCAATGGCACACTTGTGGCAACTGCCACCTTGGCCTGCTGGCAATCCTTCCACTTCAGCATTCCAAGTAGCTGGAACCACAGGTGTGTGCCACCAGGTTCAGCTAATTTTTTTATTTATTATAGAGACAAGGGTTTACCAAGTTGCTGCAGATGGTTTGGAAACTGTTTGCTCAGGAAATCCTGTCATCTCTACCTCCCAAAGTGCTGGGATCATGGGTGTGAGCCACGGTGACAGCCTGAAAGATTCTTAGTGATTATTATTATGGGTTGTTCTATTCTTACATCTTAGGGGGTTTTCTTATGATTTGCCAAAAGGTGGGAAAGGCTGCCAACCTGGTCTGCAGTAAAATGTAAATTTTTTTTGAATTGGAGTCTCACTTTGTCACCCAGACTGGAGTGCAGTGGAATACTCCCAACTACTACAGCCTCAACCTGTTAGGCTCCGGCAGGTTCCTGTGATCCTTCCACCTCAGTCTTCCAAGTAGCTGGAACTACAGGCATGCGCTACCACACCTGGCCAATTTTTTTTGTTTACTGTAGGGATGAGGTCTCTCCAAGTTGCCTGGGTGGTTTCGAAACCACGGGCTTAGGCAATCTACTCACCTTGGCCTCCCAAAGTGCTGGGATTACAGCCTGAGCCACTGAGCCTGCCTAAATGTAAAATTTTATTTTTTTTAATTTTTTTTTTTGAGTTGGAGTCTCACTCTGTCGCCCAGACTGGCGTGCAGTGGCCGTTCCCGGCCACCGCAGCCTCACCTGCTGGGCTCCGGCGATCCTTCCACCTCAACCTTCCGAGTAGCCAGAATTACAAGCATGCACTACCACTACCACGCCTGGCTGATTTTTTTTATTTATTGTAGAGATGAGGTTTCGCTGCCCAGGTGGGTCTCGAACCCACGGGCTCAGGCAATCCACTCACCTCAGCCTCCCAAATGTGCGGGATTACAGGCTGAGCCACCAAGCCCGGCTCTAAATGTAATTTTAAAATGTCTGAATGCTTCCTAAAACCAGCCTATGGGATATTTATCTATCGATGTCTTACCTGTGCTAGCTACCCTGTCTTATTTTAACATTTTACTGTTACATTTGCTATTGTTTTAGTCTAAGTTTTGTCTTCCTCCAAGATAGTAATTTATAGGAAATACAATTAAGTTGATTAAGTGAGTGGTTTCTTTGCATTTTCACACACATTGCTGGTATTGAGGGGAAAGGCGGAAATGATTCCTGTCCTCTGTGAAAGTGTAAACTTAGGCGAGGTGGACTGTTGTCATGGAAATAATGCAAGATTATAACAAAGGAGGAAGTTTACTAACCACCTTTCACAGATTGGAAAGGGGGCAGGCAGAGGCAAGTGAGGTGTGGAAGGGACAAGGATTGGGTTTTTTAAAGGCCTTTGGGGAAAGGGGGTTAAGCCCCCAGGACTGTCCCAACAGGTGGAAGTTTCTGGAGTGTAGGGACATTGACCACTTGATCTGTTTTGTTCTAGTGGCTTTGTAATATGGTGGTAAACCTGTTACCTACCAGTGTGTTTCTCCAGACCTACTCCTCATTATTTACCCAAGTAACAGGAAACTGGAGCCAATCCATATAGCTAAATTCATTCTTGGTGCAGAGAGAATTATATATATATTTTTTTCTTTTTTGAGTTGGATTCTCACTCCATCGTCCAGACTGGAGAGCAGTGGCACGCTCCCAGCCACCCCAGCATCAATCTGTTGGGCTCCGGTGATCCTTCTGTCTCAACCTTCCAAGTAGCTGAAACTACAGGTGCGTGCTAGCACACCAGGCTAATTTTTGATTTATTGTAGAGATAAGGTCTTGCCAAGTTTCTCGGGCATGTCTCAAACCCGTGGACTCAGGCAATCCACTCACCATGGCCTCCCAAAGCGCTGGGATTACAGGCTGAGCCACCAAACCCGGTGAGAGTTATATTCTTATTACTAAACTCAGCATTAAAAATAATTTATTTAAAGTATTATTGGCTAGGCTGTGGCGGGTTGATCATCTGAGCCCACATGTTCAAGACCAGTCGAGGCACCTTGGCGAGACCTCCTCTTTATAATAAATTAAAAAATTAGCTGGGTGTGGTAGTGCATGCCTGTAGCAGCTACTTGGAAGACTGAGGCGAGAGGATCACCGGAACCTGGCTGGTTGATTCTGAGTTGACCATGTGTGTGCCACTGCACTCTAGCCTCGGCGACAGAGTGAGTTTGACTAAAAAAAAAAAAAAGAATGTCAGCCAGGCTCGGTGGCTTAGCCTGTAATCCTACGCTTTGGGAGGCTGAGGTGAGTGGATTGCCTGAGCCTGCGGGTTTGAGACCCGCCTGGGCAAATTGGTGAGGCCTCATCTCTACAATAAATCAAAAAATCAGCCAGGCATGGTAGCGCGTGCCTGTAATTCCAGCTACTCGGAAGGCTGAGGCAGAAGGATCACCAGAGCCCAGCAGGTCAAGGCTGCGGTGGCTGGAAGTGGCCACTGCACTCCAGTCTGGGTGACAGAGTGAGACTGCAACTAAAAAAAAAAAAATGTAATGGATGGTTTCATACACCTGTGAAATTCAACAATTAATCTACCACACTTTCTGGTGGAAATGTATTGATTTCCACAGCCATAAAGAGAAAACTTGTCCCTCAACATTGTGATGTAACCTTGGAGAGGAGAGAGGAGGAACGGGGGCCAGCACCTCAGACCCTCCCTCTGCAGGCCCCACCCCCCACTTCTTTCGGGTCCGAACACATGGAATGAGGGGTTGTACACAGAGGGCTCAGCTGGTGAGGTCGTGGATGGGACAAGTCCCCAGGGTCCCGGCCTAGCCTTACCCACACTAAGGGTACCAGTCCCAGCTGCCGGCGGGGATGTGTTCACTGTCAACTGAGGAGACCGGTCCCGCTACATCTGGGTCATTCAAGTCCATCCACTCCCCCTCTTGGGACACCCCCAGCATACTCCTTCTCCCTGCTTCTGGATGTCCCGGCAGCCTCGCCAAGAACTTCCACATCCTGCAGGTCATAGGGCGACAGAGGATGAAGCGAAGACACGAGGAGGTACCGGAGTGGAGGACAGTGCAGCGAGAATGACCCAACTCTGCTCGCAGGCACAGGAGACAAAGGTCCGACCAGAGCCCAACAGCCGCCCCTCACTTTCGACTCCCGCCTGATTGGCCAGTTCTGACCTCAACGTCCGTTGGTTGGAAAAGCCTTCAGGCCCCGGCTATCTGGTCTTGACTGGCAGGAGATGCAAAACGAGAGGGACTCCATAGGCAAAAATGCCTTTAGCTTTCTCCTTGCCCCGGAGACTGGGCAGAAGGGTGGGGGGAGGGGGCTTGAGGGCCCCTTCGGGGCATGATGGGAGATTTCGTCGCTCCTGGTTGGTGGGTCGCTGGACTTTAGGTCTCATTGCCTCTCCCGGGACACGCTGGAATTGTCCTGCAGCTCCACGACTCACCGACGGGGAGCCATGCAGACGCCAGTGTTCCCAGCAAGCCCTGCAAGGGGCCCACAACCCCACCCCTCCCCACCAGGTTCCGGCACTGGGAGAAATCTCAACATCTCGCCTCATGCAGCCCGCGTCTGATCGCGTGTCCTGTGACTCAAGACCAGATGGCCTGGAGTTTTGCCCAAGCAACGGACGCTGGGGTTTGAGATGGCCAATCAGACAGGAGCTGGAAGTGAAGGGGCAGCTTCCAGGCTTCTCTTCAGCCTGTGTTGCCCGGTGACATGCAGGTCCTGACAGAAATATAGGGCAGACACTGAGACCCTCGGAAGGTGGGAGATGATGAGTGTGCGGGCAGGTTTCCCGAGAGGGGGTATGGGGATGGACCTGGATGATCCGGCTCTGTAGGAACCGGCCTCCCTTTCAGCTTCGAGCCTGGACCCGTCCCCGCCAGTGGCTCCGCCTGGTCCCCTTGGTGTGGGTGGGCCTGTGCCGCGACCCCAGAGTCTTGAGCCCACAGAGATGTTGCCTGCTGAGCACTCTCCAGGCAGCTCCCCACCTCCAAGTGCCGGGGACTTGGGAGGGCCATGGAAAGGATCCGACCTGCGTGGGGGGCTTGGAGGGGGAGGCTATGGCCCTGACGCGGTCCCTGTCTCCTCCCCAGAGTTAAACGGCAGCTACATCACAGCGTTAAGGAGATCTCTTGGGCCAACAGTGGTTCGTGAGTCCTGAAACCCCAGCCAGGACTTGTGGTGTGGGGATCCCGGAGGGCCTGGGAGGAAAGGCTTTGAGAAGGGGCAAAGGGAAACAGGATATTGTCAGGGTCTGTCATCAGTGTCATTGACCATTTGTGTCAGCAGGTGTAAACCCGGTTCTGCTGACATAAGGAGTTGGAGTAGGGGTTGTGACTTTAGTAGGGACATTAAAGTCAAGGAAATGAGGGGACGGCATCCTAAAGACCGCTCCTGGGTCGTGTGTGATTTTGAAAAATTTTTATCCAGGCTGTGGAACAGAGAGGGGCTAAGATCAAGAGGTGGCTTAGACTTGCAGGCATCTGGGCAATGAAAGGAATACTGGAAAGTGGTGAATTCTCTTTCCCCTTGGTTCTCAGTCTCCTTGTTCCTTTATTAAACAAAACAGTTACAGCAAATACTCCCACTTTCCCAGAGTTACTCTGGACAGCTGCATACTGGTGCAGCCTTATCTTGTCAGCATTTCAAAATTTTAGCTACATGCAAACACACAAAGAGACCAGAGATACCGCCCCCCTACCTCAGTCTAAGATGGAGTCACGTCAAACCTTTGAGAGTGGACTGTCCCATTTTGGGTTGATTAGGTCTAAGCTTTATATTATTAAATTAGTAACTATCAAAAAATCTATTTTAGTTCAGCAAACGGTTTCTGTGCACTTTTAGACACATCACTGTTCTTGAGGGAAAAAGGCAGAAATGATGTTTGTCCTCTCGATTATCTTGCATTTGTAAAGAAGAAAAACTATCCCAAAGGACAAGGTAGACCCACCTCAGAGAGATGGTGGAAGAATCCACAAATCAAAGAGAACCTCAGAAAAACAGGAGAGCAAGTGAGGGACTTCCAAGAGGGTGGTAAGACTCTGACAAAAAAATAAGTCCATTCCATTTAATGTTGAAATAAATAAAGGCATATTTTCAACATGTAGGTGTGACTTGATTAGATCATCTCACCTGAGAAGAAATCCCAGAGAAGTAGGAGAAAAAGGAAAAAAATGGCTGCTTCTCAGGTAAATGTGTCCCAAGTCAGAAGAAATGTCATGTGTGTAAAACTTGAAAACCATCCTACTGTCCTTTTGATGGTCCTGCCTAAAGAGTTTGTTTCAACTATGTTTGTTCTTCCCGGGATATTCAATGGGTCTGTCAGACACCGCTCCCTACACAGCCTCTTCTGTTCTCTTCAGCCATTCTACTTTGTTGCCATGAACTGTTCTCACTGCAAATGTTTGACCTACATTATTAATGTTCCCTTGTGATTGGGGATCATGGGAAGGAACAGTAACCCAGAATCCTATTGGAGATAGGGTAGATCCTCAGATCCTAATGAAGGATAGTAACGTGTATTTATTTATTTATTTATTTTTGAGTTGTCCTCCCCCACTGTTTCCCAGAATGAAGTGCACTGGCACACTCACAGCCACCCCAGCCCAGTTAATTTTTTGATTTATTGTAGAGTTCAGTCTAGCCAAGTTGTCCAGGCTGGTCTTGCACCTGAGGGTTTGGGAAATTCTCTTGCCTCCACCTCCCAAAGTGCTGGGATTATAGGCATGACCCTCTGTGCCTAGTCAGAACATGTACTGTTAAGTTTCTGTGTAGACGCTCCATCAGCTCCATGCAGAACACAGTTAATAAAATGTACATTCAGACTGGGCTTGGTGTCTCATAATCCCACCATTTTGGGAGGCTGAGATGAGTGGATTGCCTGAGCCCATGAGTTTGAGACCCATCTAGGCAACTTGGCAAGACCTTGTTTCTACAATAAATCAAAAACTAACTAGGAGTGGTAATGGGTGCCTATGGTTCTGGCTACTTGGAAGGCTGAGGTGGAAGAATCTCCAGAGCCCAGCAGGTTGAGGTTGTGGTGGCTGGGAGCATGCCACTGCACTCCAGTCTGGGTGACAGAGTGAGACTCTATCTCAAAAAACAAAAAAATTAAGAATAATTAGAAGATATTTGCTCTCCAGGATGCTAAAAACAAATAATACAAATACACTTTCAGAGATTACATGCCATGGGAAATACCTGTAGGCTGATTTTTGCCCTATATATGTTTACTTGTTATTACATTGAGATTATAAATTACTATATTGGCCAGGTTTGGTGACTTAGCCTGTAATCCCAGCACTTTGGGAGGCTGTGGTGACAGAATTTCCTGAACCTGCATTTTGAGAACAACTTGGGTAACTTGGTGAGACCTCATCTCTGCAATAAATTACAAAAAGTAGCTGGGCATGGTTGAGTGCCCTTGTAGTTCTAGCTACATGGAAGGCTGAGGTGGAAGGATCACCTAAGCCCAACAGGTCGAGGTGGCAGTGCCCATGAGCATGCTACTGCACTCCAACCTGGGTGACAAAAGTGAGACTCCAACTCAAAAAATAATAAATCACTATAACTTTTGACAAAAGATCTCAGCATGGATGTTGTGTCGCACCTGTGTGCCTTGGCATCTGATATCAATTTGTCCCAACTATTTGGGATGCTGTGGAGGAGGCATTCTTTCAGCCCAGGAGATCAAGGCTGCAATAAGCTGTGATTATGCCATGGCACCCTAGCATGGATAAGAATAAGACACAACAACTGATAAAAAACAACTGCAGAACCTCAGGCTAAATCCATGTATTCTGAATTAGAATTTGCATTTTAACAAGATATTCAATTCATTCTTGTATGAATTAAAACTTGATGAGGACCTTCCAACTCACCAGGAGTTTTCCATCTGAGCAGTATGTGTAATGTATTCTGTGTGATGTAAACATAGCAATGAAAAATATGCATGTCTGTGCTGGTGTCCAAATTTATGCTGTATCCCTCACAAAAATAGGGTGTCTACACTGGCTGAGTGGCTTTTATTTCATTCTTTTTTCTGACACAATGCATTAGAGGATATTTCTGTGCTATGAAATTTCTTAGTGCATAATAATAGTTGTCATGTCAGCTGGACCCGGTTCTCTTCATGCTTGCTCTACCTAGATGCCATGGTGACTTGGTAAATATGTGTTGTTGTTTTCAGGGGCTGTTGACATTCAAGGATGTGGCTATAGAATTCTCTCCAGAAGAGTGGGAATGCCTGGACTACTCTCAGCGAATATTGTACAGGACTGTGATGTTAGAGAACCACAGAAACATGGTTTTTCTGGGTGAGGAAACACTCAACACACAATTCCTATTTCATACTAAGGATTTTATGCACTTCCTTTGTAGAATGTTTTCTGGGAATTTCTACTTTGCATGAATGAGTTTCAGCTTCCTGCTATCAGGGAAAAGTTGGTGATATGTTAGCATAGAAAAGAAAAAAATAGAGATGTTTCATTTTGACATGAAGCCTTCTCTATTTTGAATTGACTGGTGTCCTTCTAGCTATATTGTTAAGTTCAGAAATTTAGTTGCATAAATATCATTGCCCACATCTCATTCCAATTGCTGCCATAAGTTATTGACTCACTAGAACAGAACTAAGAATTCACAAATTTAAGGCCAGGCACAGTGGCTCAACCCTGTGATTCCAGTACTTTAGAAGGCTGAGTTGAGAGGATTGCCAGAGCCTATGGGTTCAAGAACAGCCTGGGCAACTTGGCAAGACCCCATCTCTACAATAAATCAATCAATTTACTGGGGGTAGTAGTGCATTCCTGTAGTTCTGGCCACTTTGTAAGCTAAGGGAGAAAAATCACCTGAGCCCAACAGGTGATTGCTGGGTGCTGTCCACTGAACTCCAGCCTGGGTGACAGAGTGAGACTCCAATTTAGAATAAAAAGTAACCCATAAATTGAAAATTCTACCTAAATGTTCTAAAGGTTTTATTGGGAAACCATATTTTGGGGTTAATTATCTAGAATCTTGTATGTGTTCTCTACTGACCAAATACTAGGTTTATACTCTAAGAACCTTAGCAAGAGTCATGTTACTTTTTTCTAATTAAACAGGACTTGCTGTCTCTAAGCCAGACCTCATCACATGTCTGGAGCAAAGGAAAGAGCCCTGGGATGTGAAGAGACACAGCACGCTAACCCAAATGCGAGGTAGATGGGAGTGAATGAAACAGATGACACATGTCTAGGAATCAGAGTTTGAAATTTGGTTTGGGAAGGTGGTTTGCTCCAATAGAAATGGTTTCTGAGAAGCCTGGGATTCTTTCTCTTGCTGTCACAAAGGGACATCTGTTATTCCATGTTCTGAAATTCTCCAAAAGCTTTCTCTTTTTTTGAGTTGGAGTCTCACTCTGTCACCCAGACTGGAGTGCAGTGGCCACTCCTGGCCACCGCAGCCTTGCCCTGCTGTGCTCCATTGATCCTTCCACCTCAGCCTTCCAAGTAGCTGGAACTACAGGCCCGTGCTCCCGTGCTCAGCTAATTTTTTGATTTATTGTTGAGATGAGGTCTCACCAAGTTGCTCAGATGGGTCTCAAACCTGCAGGCTCAGGTAATTCACTCACCTCGACCTCCCAAAGCATGGGATTACAGGCTAAGCCACCAAGCCCAGCTCAAAAATTGTTTCTTAAATGATCTTTCTAGATTACAGAGGAAATCAAAGTCCATTTAAAGGTTTATTAGAGGCTGCATGACCTTACTACCTTTCTAATGCTTTGGAGAAGTGCAAATATCTGCTTTATTTATTTGGAAATCCATGTAAAACTCTTTTTTATGCTTTCTTTTTGCATCATGTTTGGATGTATATGAAAGTAGTGATTTTGTTATCTGTTTGATAAATTTTAAGAACTCTCTGGACACAAGCTACATGTTCTGTACTTTATGATTTTCTATACTAGGGAGATATCCAATGATTTTATTTAAATTCACACTCCATAGTTCTGCCAGAACTAAACATATCTCTCTTAATAGAAGAAATCCTGTTATTTTATTTTAATTTTACTTTTAAAGTATGATCTGAGATGTAATTTTTTATATATTTAAATGTTTAAGTGTATTGGTGTAGAGGATTGGTAAACATATATTAAACTCCCACGTGTTACCTTGTATCTTAACAACTCTTATTTTGTAATTTTCTTGTCTTTAGTATGAAGCTTAGGACTAGCTTACATATATGCATGTATACAAAAAGTGTATGTGTTTGTTTATGTATGATTAACATCTGTTTTTTTATACATAAGTAAAAAATGTATAACCATATTTTGTGAATAATGAAATAATTTGACATGCCTATACACTGTGAAATGATGATTACAATTATATTATGAACATATCAATCATCTTACGTAGATGCCATTTCTATGTTTTGTAAGAAAAACACATAATATATTCTATTTTAGCAAATCTTTTAAGTATATGAGACATCATTATTGGCTATGTCACTATGTTATACATTAGTTCACTAAAACTCAGTTAAAATAAAATTTTGTGACCATTAAAAAACATCCCAGCCGGGCTCGGTGGCTCAGCCTATAATCCCGCACCTTTGGGAGGCTGAGGTGAGTGGATTGCCTGAGCCCATGGGTTTGAGACCCACCTGGGCAGCGAGACCTCATCTCTACAATAAATCAAAAAATCAGCCAGGTATGGTAGCGCATGCCTGTAATTCTGGTTACTTGGAAGGCTGAGGCAGAAGGATCTCTGGAGCCAGCAGCGAGGCTGCGGTGGCCGGGAGGCCACTGCACTCCAGTCTGGGCAACCGAGTGAGACTCCAACTCAAAAAAAAAACCAAAACAACAACAGCAAAAATAAAACATCTCCATTCTCCCATTTCAGGCTCTGGTGATCACGTTGTATTTTTTTCCTCTCTAAGTGCAGTTTTTTATTCCACGGGAGTGAAATCATTCAGCATTTTTTCACCCTGAGTTTGAGTCTCACTCTCTTTCCCAGACTGGAGTGCAGTGGCATGCTAATGAACCACTACAGCCTCATTACTGGACTCACGTGATCTTCCATATCAACCTTCCAAGTAGCTGGAACTACAGGTGCATGTTGTAACCCCAAGCTTGCTTTTTTATTTATCACTGATACAAAGTCTCATCAAGGTGCCCAGACTGTTCTTGAACATCTGAGCTCAGTCAATCCTCTCAACTTGGCCACCCAATGTGCTGGGATTTCAGACTTGAGCCACTGTATCCGTTCTCATGCAGTATTTGTGTGTGCGTGCCTGGTTCACTTCAGTTAGCATAGTGTCTTACAATTTCATCCATAAGGTTGAAATTGCAGTATTCTTTAAATTTTTTTTGTGGCTGAATCATATGCTGTTCTGTATATATACTTAATTTTGTTAATCAACACAGAATCCACATATACTTAGGTTGTTTTCAAGCTTGGCCATCTTGACAAATGCTGCAGTGCACATAGAGGTCAGATACTTGTTTTTGGTATTGATTTTATTTCCTTTGGTTATATACCCAGAAAAGAGATTTTTGTGTTATGTAGCAGTTTATTTTTGTTTTTTAAAGAATGTTGAAGCCGGCCTCAGTGGCTTAGCCTGTAATCCCAGTGATTTGGGAGGCTGAGGTGAGTGGATTGCCTGAGCCCACGGGTTTGAGACTTGTTTGGGCAACTTGACAAGACCTTATCTATACAATAAAATCAAAAGAATTATCTGGACCTGGTAGCGCATGCGTCTAGTTCCAGCTACTTGGAAGGCTGATGTGGAAGGATCGCCAGAGCCCAGCATGTTGAGGCTGCAGTGGCTGGGAGCATGCCACTGCACTCCAGTCTGGGTGACAGAGTAAGACTGCAACTCAAAAAAAGAATGTTGACAATGATTTTTATATAACTCCACCAGTTTAAGCTCACCAAGAGTATACAGGATTTATTTTTCTTCAAATCCTTACCAAAAGTTCTCTTTTGGTTTATATTAGTCATTCTAACAAGTGTGAGATAATATGTTATCATTGTGTTTATTTGAAATTGCCTCTATTGGTGATGTTCTGTGCCATTTAATATTTTTATGTACCTGTTGGCAATTTGTATTCCTCATTGGATAAATAACAGTTAATTTGGGTGATATTTTTTATTCAGGTAAATATCATTTCCTTGTTTATGTCTTTGATTTGTATAATTTTCTTGTATATTTTGCATATTAACATCTCATCAAATATGTGGTTTGCAGATATTTTCTCTTGTCCTGTAAGCCTTCTTTCTTTTCCCTTTACAATGCAGAAGTTTTAAGTTTGATGTCTCCAACTGGTTTATATTTACTTTTATTCCTGTAGTCAAAAAAAATTATTACTGAGACCAATATCAGTATCAAGGATGTTGTCTGTCACCCAGGCAGGAGGGTGGGGGCTCAAGTAAGGCTCACTTCGGCCTTAAGCTCCTTGGCTCAGGTGATCACTCCCCTTCAGTCTCCTCAGTACTGGGATTACAGTTAGCACAAAACTTTGATAGTGGCTTGTCTGACTGTGTGCTTGTGTTTGTCCTGATTTGAGTTCAATAAAGTTGTTGGTTTCCCTATTTTTCTTCATTTGATTTGAAAATTTCTCAGACTGTTTTTGTAATTTTTAGCTCCACAAGTTATTGTTGTGCCTTTAATTGAGTCATTTATCCTGATTCTTTCTATGCTTTGGCATACTTTGTTTGAATTGAGATATTTGAAATTCAAAGATGTACACGTCACAATGTTTATAAAGTTGTGTTGTCTAGATTAATTGACACCAATCACTAAGTTAGAGATTCTAGGAGACTGTCATACCTGCTCTTAGGATGTGTCTTCTCTGTAAATTGGGACAGAAACCAGCCTTTGGGTTTACCCCCAAAGGGCAGAAGTGTGGACTCATGCTCTACTCTTCTGTTTATTCCCTGAGGAAGAAGAGTTAGAACATCTCATGTGATTGCATCATGCTGTATTTTGAGGGGAGACTATGGTGGGAAAATTACTAAACTTCCTCTTCCATGTAGCTCATTTTAACATTGTGCTCACTGTGGATTCTGCAAAGTCTTAACTGTTTTTTGAGTTCTCACACAGGCAATGTGGTAAGTATTTTCTTAAGCACATATCTTTATGAAGGAGTGGAAACCTGTGATTTGTCTTTGCCATTGTGCTTATGTCCTTAGCGTGGTTATATTATGTTTCACTTTTAAAGGATATTCACCTGAGTCTAGTATATGGAATAAATTTTTATTTTCATAATTTTCAGTTGTGACTTCTCATTACACTGAGGGCCTTTTGCCAGAGAAGAGCATAGAAGACTCGCCTACAAAGGACCCGATGGGAAAATATGGAAAATTTGGCCTTAAAATCTTATGCTTAAAAAGATGTTGGGATAGTGTGCATAAGGGTGAAGGGCAGATAGCATGCTCAATAGCAAATAACCATTACAAATATAATAAGAGTGGGAAAGTCTTTCATCAACACTCCAAATTTATCCACCAGAGTATCCATATTTCTAAAATGACTTTCAAACATGAATATGGCAAAATGTTTAACCAGTCCTCAAAGTGTAGTCAACATCAAAAAAATAGTGGAGGAAATGTACACACTACATGTGTGAAGACGTTTAGAAAATCACCTTATCTAAATAGATGTGAAAGAATCCATAGGGGAAAGGCAGCCTTCAAATGTGAAGAATGTGGCAAAATCTTTCATGCCCATTCAGACCTTGATCAACATACTGTAATCCATACTAGAAAGAAACCCTACAAATGTGAAGAATGTAGCAAAACCTTTCACAGTCGTTCAGGCCTTGTTCGACATATGATGATCCATACTGGAGAGAAACCCTACAAATGTGCAGAATGTGGCAAAGCCTTTTGTTCTCATTCACACCTTACTCGACATATGGTGATCCATACTGGAGAGAAACCCTACAAATGTAAAGAATGTGGCAAAGCCTTTCGCTCTCAAGAAGGATTTGCTGGACATAAGACTATCCACACTGGAGAGAAATCCTACAAATGTGCAGAATGTGGCAAAGGCTTTACTCAGTACTCGAAGCTTATTGTACATCAGCGTATCCATACTGGAGAGAAACCCTACAAATGTAAAGAATGTGGCAAAGCCTTTCGTTGGCACTCAGGTATTATTGAACATCAGAGTGTTCATACTGGAGACAAACCCTATAAATGTGCAGAATGTGGCAAAGGCTTTGATCGGAACTCAAAGCTTATGGTTCATCAGAGTATTCATACTGGAGAGAAATGTTACAAATGTGAAGAATGTGGTAAAGCCTTTCGGTCTCATTATGGATTTGTTGGCCACATGACCATCCATACTGGAGACAAACGCTACAAATGTGAAGAATGTGGCAAAGCCTTTCACAATCATTCAAACCTTGTTCGACATACTATGATTCATACTGGAAAGAAACCTTACAAATGTGAAGAATGTGACAAAGACTTTACTCAGTACTCGAAGCTTATTGTACATCAGCGTATCCATACTGGAGAGAAACCCTACAAATGTGAAAAATGTGGCAAAGCTTTTCATTCTCAAGGAGGATTTGCTGGACATAAGATCATCCATACTGGGGAGAAACCCTATAAATGTGCAGAATGTGGCAAAGGCTTTGCTAGGAAGTCGAAGCTTATTGAACATCAGAGTATCCATACTGGAGAGAAGCCCTACAAATGTGAAGAATGTGGTAAAACCTTTCGCTCTCGCTATGGATTTGCTGGACACATGACCATCCATACTGGAGACAAACCCTACAAATGTGAAATATGTGGCAAAGCCTTTCACTGTCATTCACTGCTTACTCGACATGTCAAGATCCATACTGTTGAGAAACTCTACAAATGTGAAAAGTGTGGCAAAGCTTTTTGCACTCGTGAAGGATTTGCTGGACATAAGACCATCCATACTAAAGAGAAACCCTACAGATGTGATGAATGTGGCAAAGGCTTTTGCTCTCATAAAAGATTTGCTACACATATGAGGAGCCATACTGGATAGAAACTCTACAAATGTGAAGAATGCCGCAAAGCCTTTTGCTCCCATAAAGTATTTACTGAACATAAGATCATCCATACTGGAGAGAAACCCTACAAATGTGAAGAGTGTGGCAAAGTTTTTTCCTCTCATAAAGGATTTGCTGGACATAAGACCATCCACACTGGGGAGAAGCCCTACAAGTGTGAAGAATGTGGCAAAGCCTTTTGCTCTCACAATAGATTTGCTTGATATATGACCATCAATACTGTAGAGAAATCCTACAAATGTGAAACGTGGAAAAGCCATTCACTCACTACTTTCTTGACAAGTTAAGATCCATACTGTTGAGAAACCCTATAACTGTGGAAAGTGTGGCTAAGCTTTTCACACTTATAAAGGATTTGCTGGACATAAGACCATTCATCCTGGAAAGAAACCCTACAAGTGTGACAAATGTGGCAAAGTCTTTTGCTCTCAAAGGATTTGCTATACATATGAGAAGCCATACTGGAGAGAAACTACAAATGTGAAGAATGTGGCAAAGCCTTTCACTCTCACAATAGATTTACTGGACACAAGATCATTCATAATGGAGAGAAACATTACAAATATGAAAAATGTGGTAAAGCCTGTTGCTTTCATGTATGATTTCCTGCACATGTAAAAACCCATATGGAGGAGAAACAATATAAATGAGAGGAATGTGATAAAGTCTTTCGCTCTCATTCAATACTTGTTGACTTATGAGCATCTATATTTAGGGATTCCCTATAGATAGGCAGAATGGAGTAAACCTTTTCACTGTTATTCTACATTTTCTCAACTTCAGAGGATTTATACTCTAAATTTTCTGTATGTGAAATGGCTGGAAAATCATATATCAAGTTATAAATCACAGAGGCATGGCTAGAAATGTACAGATGTAAAGAGTACCATTATCTTTTCTTAAGCCACAGATCTTTTGAATGTGCACATGTAAAAAAATATCTAAAGACATTAACCAGCAAAAACTTTGACATTAGACTGCATTGTAGAGAATCTACTAATTTAAAGAATGTGGACTGGCCTTTCTTCAAAATATATGCCATTGGAAATACTAGGGTATTCAGACTGAAAACCTTACAGATGCAACTTATATGGAAACATTTATTGAAAAGTCAAGTTGAAATAAATATCAGATATTGAATGGCATTAGAAGATTTTTTTTGTTTTTGTTTTTAGAAAAGCATAGGTATATTCCATGTATACTTTTGGTTGTGCATTGGCAGAATTTGAGGATAATTTGAAAAGGAAACAATATTGATGTAATTCAACTCACATGATGCTATGCCTTCATTCATAGTGTGTATGTAAAAGCCTGGGGTCAGTTGTTGGTACATTAGAGCTATGAAAAGTCCTTGAATAGTAGGTTACCAGCAGTTCTCTTGTGTTTTTCATGGAGCATGAGGAAAACTGATATGTAATCTTTAAAAGATCAAAGTGAAGGGGTTTTTTGTGACTCACATTGAGCAATATTGTAAGTTCAGCATGTGGTGAGTGCTCAGGATAACATTTTTCCATGGAAATATATGACAGAATGATTGAGTTTTAGAAATCATTTGTCTTACTACTTACATGTTAATGAGAAAATGAGGAAAGAGCATTAATATCTTGATGCATCTTCATGATAGCAATATTTTCAAGCCATAGATGTAATTTGAATAATATAAATAATTTCATAGACATCAAAGTAAAGATAATTACTTTCTTGAAATGTATATGTTGCAAATTTATGTTTTGTAAATAACAAGATTCCATTTTGAAAACTGAAGAAAGTGGTTTACAAATAAATCCCACTATCAGAAGAACAGAAATGCTTGAATGTTTCTCATCTGCTTTTTGCTAGCAAGCATACAGTGAAATTTGAAGATTTATTTAGGCTATGTAAATTCATTTGTTTTAATGAACAGTATTGTTTATAAAGTATTAACATTTGTTGTCTACACAATAAATTGTTACGTTGCCATAATTGTTAGTCTATTCTATCTTACTCAAGATTGTCGGTAAATGATGACCATACATTTGAGTGACTTATGGAAGGATGTTTCTAGTGATCCTTTTTTTATAGGTTATATTTTCTTTCTTGTTTTAAATTATGGGTCATTTGATTATTGTAATAAAGATTATGCAGGAATATATTTATAAGACCTAACTTTCTGAATCCTGACTATTGTAAAGACATATATTAGGTTGGATGTTGACTCTGATGCCCAGACTGGAATACATTAGAAAATTCATGGTCACTGCAACCTCCACGTGTTGATAATAGGCCATCTTTCTCCTTTAACCTCCTGAATAGCTGGTGGCACAAATGTATGTCATCATGCCCAGCCAATTATTGGATTCATTGTTAAGACAAGCTCTCACCAAATTGCACAGGCTGGCCTGGAAATGCTAGACTAAGGAAGTCTATTGTACTTTGCTTCCCAAAATGCTGGAATTACAGGCATGAGCCACCATTCCGTCTCCTCTGTTTCCTTTTCAGTCATCTGGCACTGGGTTGGAAGCACTTTTCCTCTCAAGTCATCTCCTTCCTTTTTTTTTTTTTCCTTTTGAGTTGGAGTCTCACTCTGTTGCCCAGACTGGAGTGCAGTGGCCGCTCCCAGCCACCACAGCCTCGACCTGCTGGGCTCTGGCGATCCTTCCACCTCAGTCTTCCAAGTAGCTGGAACTACAAACGCGCGCTACCACACCCGGCTAATTTTTGATTTATTGTGGAGATGAGGTCTCACCAATTTTGCCCAGGCAGGTCTCGAACCCACAGGCTCAGGCAATCCACTCATCTTGGCCTCCAAAGTGCTGGGATTACAGGCAAGTCATCTTCTAATTCCTGTGATGTAGGCTCTAGGCTCTGGAATATCTTCCACATTTATATCTTGAGACCCTTCCCTTTCCACTGTTTTGCCATAAATAAAATGATTCTTTGTAATTTCCTTGATTCACTCTGGAGAGACCAAGTGCTCATATAGAAACATTAACATCACATGGTGTGTGAAACAGAATCTCACAACCCTTGCATTAATCACCTGGCAGCAAGACGAGATCACAAAATTATTGACTGACACCCTTTGTGTCATAGCTAACTTTATGCAGTTATGAGTTAATACTGCATATTTACATTTATCTACACATTTCCCAACTGCTGATGGTGCCGTGTATACCCTGTAAGTGTGTAAATTATGTTTACCTTTTTATGATACATTTGTATATGTTTTATGGTAGTATATATCAAAATAGACAGGAATATACTTCTATCTTATGTGCTCATGACATATCAGTAAAGTATATTTCTTTTATTTTGGGGGAGTTGGTCACACTCTGTTACCCAGACTGGAGTGCAGTGGAACACTCCTGGCCACCACAGCCTCACCCTGCTGGGCTCCAGTGATCCTTCTGCCTCAGCCTTCCAAGTAGCCAGAACTACAGACAAGCATTACCATGCCTGGTTAGTATTTGATTAATTGTAGAGATGCAATCTTGCCAAGTTGCCCTGGAGGGTCTCGAAATCCACTCACCTTGGACTCCCACAGTGCTGGGATTATAGGCTGAGACAATATAAAATTAGATCGAACTGATAACAACTACTGAGTGGAAATATTGAGCACAATTTATATACTCATAGTGTCAATGTCCAAGTGACAAAAGCATGATTACTGTTCTACATAAATGGTGACTTGAATGTACATAATGAAACCTTTCTGGAACATTTATGTAGTGGTTTGAGTAAAATATGTGAAAAAAAATAAAAGGTCATATCCAAAGATTTGATGATTTATGGTTTTGTAAAATAATTAAAAACCAGACATAAATTCCTAAATTTAGAATTAAAGTGTGTCAAAAATAGAAAAATGAAAGTATTAAAAGCAATATTAGTCAAACTGCATAATACCACAAAGGAGGAAAACACCTAAAAGCAGTGAGGGGGGAGGCATGGTGGCTCAGGACTGTATTCCCAGTACTTTGGGTGACTGAAGTGGAAAGATGTCTTGAGCCCAGGGGGTTGAGAACAGCCTGGCCAACTCAATCTACAAAAAATAACAAAAAAATCTGTGGAGTGTGGTGGTGCATGTTGTCCCAAGGTACTCAGATAACTTAGGGGAAGAATTGCCTGAACCCATAGGTTGAGTCATAATCATGCCACTGAACTGCAGCCTGGGTGGCAGAGAGATGACACTCAAAACTTGTGTATGTCTGTAAATTATAAATAGAAGTATATAAGTGAATATAAATTAAAATTACAAAATAAAACCACTAAAAGCACTAAGGGTATTCTCAAAACTTGTATTTTCTTGAAAACAGAGAAACGAGTATTAACAACGCTGTTATAAAGTATTATTAAAGGTAGAATTGTATATATTTAAAGAATAGAAAAAAGAGAAATATTTTCCAGATAAAATACCTGAAAGGTTTGATTGCCAATAGCAGCTTCTAAGAAGCATATTTTAAGAACAAAAAGTCATACTTCTGTGTGAAGATATAATGGAAGTGAAAGAGTAAGGGATATAATGGGGAAGAATCAACTTATGGTGGACACTGAGTTACAGACACCATGTCAATGGCAGCGTCAAATTTTAAAACATTTATATAGAATAAAAGCATAGTTCCACCCATTTTCTTTAAATGTAACAGAATTCTGTGCTTCTTAAGTGACTAATGGAAGAGTCATATAGTTGTTAGAACATTATCCATCACTGACAATATATGATTTGTCTTCCATTTTATATAATATTGCTTACACGTATATCAGAAGTCATTTGTAATTAAGGGCTTTCCATGCTTAGACACTGACCCCCAAGTCTTTGAACACTCAGAAGGGCAGAGTCATCTCTCCCTGACATGGGTGAGAAGGAAGACCTGCAAGAAGCAAAAGCACTGGAAGACAGTGTCTGCACATGTGTGAGCTTCAGTCCTCATTATGTACAGTATCATCCTATTTTTTTCAGATTTTTATGAATTTCCAATTTAAATGTACCTTTGTGCAAAAAACTTTTTCTCCAGAACAAAAACAGCTGATGTCAATGTCATTATCAAGCTCAATTGATAAACTGATTAGAGGATTATCAACTTAATGATACCATTTAAATTTTCTTCCCAAAATGTATTTGTATTACTTTTCATATCTACTAATTGTTATGTTTCAGAATTATTTTACACTACTCCGTATCTTTTGATTTTTAAATATATAATTATTTTGTATCATTTTAATCTGTTAACATGATCATATGACTTTCTCATTGATTCTGTTAATGTGACTAATTGTATTCATGAATTCCCAAATGTTAAATCTCCTATTTTTTCCTGACATAAAGGGAGATTGATCATGATGTAATGTTGCAATGTGCTGACACAATGTTTCTAATAATTTTTACATTTCTACTCAATTGTGATTTTTCTACAAAGAACGGATTTGAAACCCTTAGTATGGAATAGAAACTGTGTGTTGACATTGTCCTTACCCTGGGAAACCAGGTTTCTGTAGTTGTCTTTTTCTTTTTTCTTTTTTTTTGAGTTGGAATCTCTGTCCAGACTGGACACTGCATCCTCAACCTGCTGGGCTCCAGCGATCCTTCCGCCTCAGCCTTCCAAGTAGCTGGAAATACAGGCACGTGCTACCACACCCGGCTACTTTTTGATTTATTATAGAAGAGGTCTCACCAAATTGCCCAGGTGAGTCTCGAACCCATGGGCTCAGGCAATCCACTCACCTCAGCCTCCCAAGGCATGGGATTACAGGCTGAGCCACCGAGCCCAGCTGTGTTTTTCTTTTTTATTATATTTTTATTTTAAAATGTAGGGGACAATTTAGGGTTAGATTAAAAGTCATCATGGTACATGTAAAGTTTGGATACGTTTATTGATATTATTTCCTCCCGCTCCTATGGCTGTGTCCCAGTACTGTCAGTCACTTTCTTATAGTATTCTGAATAATGTTCAGGGTCCACTTATGAGTAAGTACACGTAGTACTCTAATGTTTGTCATGTGATACATCACTGAGATTTTTTTAATCCTTGTCATCCAAGTAGGAGTATAGCAGCACTCTCTTGGTCACTGCAATGCCAACCCGTTGAGCTCAGGTGATCTTTCCATCTCAGCCTACCAGGTAGCTGGAACTACAGGAACATGGCACCAAGCTGGGCTAATTTTATTTTTTTAATTTATTGTAGAGAGAAGTTCTTGTCAAGTTGCCCTGGCCTCAGGCAATCTTCTCATTTCCACCTCCCAAAGTGTTGGTATTACAGGTCAGAGCCACTATCCCTGCCTCAATCACTTGTATAATAGTCTCTAAATCTATCCAAGATCCTGCAAAGTGAATAGGCTTGGTTTCTTAGTTTTCTTTTTTAATATTATTCAGTCTCACTCGGTCACCTAGGCTGGAGTGCTGTGGCACTCTCGTGGTCACTGCTGCCCTGACCTGCTGGGCTCAGGTGATTCTTCCAACTCAGCCTTTCAAGTAGCTGGAACTACAGGCACCTGCAACTATGCCTGACTAATTTTGGTTTTATTGTAGAGATGAGGTCTCACCAAGTTACCCAGGCTGGCCTTAAATTCATGGGCTCCCAAAAGCTGAGATTATAGGCATGCGCCACCGTGTCCAGCCTAGTGGGCAATCTTTACCAACCCTAGTAACTATTACTTGCTCTGTGTTCTTTTTTTTCATCAGCACAGGCATTGTATTGACTTGCCTTTGTAGAAAATGGTGTGAGAAGTTGGGCTCAGTGTCTCAACCTGTATCCCAGTACTTTGAGAGGTCAAGGCAAGTGAATTGCCTGAGCTTGTGGGTTCAAGAACAGCCTGGGCAATTTGGCGAGACCTCATCTCTCCAATAAATAAAAAAATTAGCCAGGTGTGGTAGTGCGCCTCTAGTTCCAGCTACTTGGAAGGATGAATTGCAAGGATCACCTGAATTCAGCAGGTCAAGGCTGTGGTGACCACGAATGTGCCACTGCACTCCAGTCTGAGTAACAGAGTGATACTGACAAAGAAAAAAAAAAAAAGGAAATGGTGTTGGTACCCCACAATAAATTGTAGAAAAAAATAAAAAGAAAATTGAAGGCTCTCATCTTGTCAGATAAACTGAGATAAACCCAAGCTCTGTCACTTAGCAGATGTTTGACAAAATATTTTTCTTGGGCTGGAAGCATTGGCATCACTGGTGAACTTGTTAAAAGTGCAGAAAGTCAGAGCATGCACAGTTGCTCATGCCTGTCATTCCAGCACTTTTAGGAAGCTGAGGCAGGAGGGCAGATTGAGCACAAGAGTTTGAGACCAGCCTAGAAAATATAGTCAGCCATGCTCTCTACCCCAAATCAAAAAAATTTGCCTGGTGTGCTTGTGCTTTCCAGTAAACTCAGTCACCCAGGAAGCTCAGCAGATTATGTCCAGGGAGGTGATATTAGAACACTATAAAAATGTGGTTTACCTGACTGAGGAAAATCTCAACACACAATATTTATTGCATACTAATGATTTCATATATTTTCCTTGTAGAAAAATCACATTCTAATATAAATGTAGGGATTATTAGAAACAAATTTTCAGCCGGGCTCGGTAGCTCAGCCTGTAATCCCAGCACTTTGGGAGGCTGAGGTGAGTGGATTGCCTGAGCCCGTGGGCTCAAGACTCACCTGGGCAACTTGACAAGACCTTACCTATACAATAAAATCAACAAATTAGCGGGGCGTGGTAGCACACGTCTGTCATTCTGGCTACTTGGAAGGCTGAGGCAGAGGATCGCTGGAACACAACAGGTCAGGGCTGCAGTGACTGGGAGAGTGCCACTGCACTCCAGTCTGGGCAACAGAGTGAGACTCCAACTAAAAAAAAAAAAAGAAACATTTTCAGCACATTAAGACATCACATCATGATCAAGTGCCCTTTATGCCAGGAATAAAATGAGATTCAGCTTTCGGGAATCCATCAATACTCTTAGTTACATTAATAAAATCAACAGGGGACTGGGCATAGTGGTCCAAGCCTGTATTCCCAGCAATTTAGGAGACCAAGGTGAGAGGATTGCCTGACCTCTGGGATTGCAGACCAGCCTATGCAACTTTGTGAAACATCCTTTATAAAATAAATCAAAAAATAAACTAGGTGTGATAGCATGCGCCTGTAGTTCCAATTACTTGGAAGACTGAGATGAAAAGATCACTGTAGCCCAGCAGATCGAGGGTACAGTGGCCATGACTATACCATTGCACCAGAGCTCTATGAAATTAATGTCAACAAGGAAGCTGAACATTTGGAGGCCTCTGGATGGGAGCTAGGATGATCATACAGGGAACTTGTGGCCCTGACCAAAACTAGAATTTTGTTCAAGTCAGGGTGAGAATGCTTGGAATGTTCTGTGGGTACCTGGGGCCCACTCATGCCCAGCAGGCCAAAACCAGTGATGTTACCAGGCTAGAAGAGCAACCAGCCACATCGATGAGAGTGAGCAGAAACCAACAGACCAGTCATAAACCTTATTCACTCAAGTAAGTAGTGATGGCTGAACTCCCATGCCCCGAGGTACCATTACCTGACCACCAATGAGGCAGAAGTCTGAGGCCAAGTGCACAGTCCTGGGGCCATGATTTCAGGCTATAGTACATGCTCTAGATTATAGGAATGTTGAGAATTTGGCAACTGTGGGCCCAGAAAGCCAAGTCCATAGGTCTGCCATACTTGGTGGGTTCTTTCATGATTAGAAATAAAAAATGTGGCCTCACTGTGTTCAAGGATGCTCCAAGGTGGGGCCCAGAGCTGCATAAGAGAAAAGAGTTGCTGAATATCCAGGAATAGGACTTAGCTGAATCTTACAGTCAGTAGTCTGTCCTCTTTTTTTCATCTAGCTGCTTCAGTTTTTTTGGTTTTTGTTTTTTGTTTTTTGAGTTGCAGTCTAATTCTATCACCTAGGCTGGATGATAGTGGCAAACCTTCTGCTCAGCCTTCCAAGTATCTAGAACTACAGGCACACACTACTACTTCCAGCTAATTTTGTTATTTTTTATTGTAGAGATGAGGTCTTGCCAAGTTGCCTGTCTTGTTTCTATCCCATGGGTTCAGGCAGGATTCTCCATTTTTTGTTGAGTCTGCAGCTACTGAAAATCATCCATTCCTTTTTCTTATCTCATTGTGCTTTCAGGAGAACAAAAAGAAAAAAAAGAAAATCATCCTAGCAAATGAATTCTCAGCAACCCCTCCTGGAATCGGTTCTGCATAGTGCTGTCTTGTACAATAGTGAGTGTCCAGATCTCCAAACTGATAGAGATATCTTCTTACAATAGTGAATGTCCAGATCTATCCTACTGGATGGAGATGAGTTCTTAGATCTGGCTCAGTACTGGCATCATCCATATCACCAACAATGTCCTTTGGGGAGTCTAGATAATATGTGGTCGGGAGCCTGTTTTAGAAGTGTATCTGCTCCAGGGTCATTGATTGCATAACATGAGTCTTTCATATTATCTCTGTTTTTTTAAATTGTAGTCTCACTCTGTCCCCCAGGCTGGAGTGCAGTGGCATGCTCTTGGCCACCCCAGTGTCAATCTGCAGGGCTCATACGATCCTTTGGCTTCGACTGCCAAGTAGCTGGAAATACTGGCAAGTGCTACCAAGCCCAGCTATTTTTGTTATGTAATGATCTTGCATTGTCCAGGCTGGTCTTGAACCTGCATACTCAGGCAATCCACTCACCTCAGCCTCCCAAAGTGCTGGAATTAGAGGCTGAGTCACTGAGCCCAGCCTAGAGTCTTTAATATTCTGATAAGCAAGGAGATTACCTGGATTTGTGGACTTCTCACATCTGTGTAATTTCTTTCTCTTACACTCTCCTTTTTTTTTTTTGAAAGCAGGATTTATTGAGAGTACAGAAAACTTCCCACAGTCAAAGGGACCCAAAGGGGTATCCCTATACTCTTCTTTTTTTCTTTTTTCCTTTTTTTTTTTTTTGAGTTGGAGTCTCACTCTGTTGCCCAGACTGGAGTGCGGTGGCACACTCCTGGCCACCACAGCCTCGATCTGCTGGGGTCCGGCGATCCTTCCACCTCAGCTTTCCAAGTAGCCGGAACTACGGGTGTCAGCTACCACGCCCAGCTAATTTTGGATTTATTGTAGGGACGAGGTCTCACCAAGTTGCCCGGGTGGGCCTTCAACCCACGGACTCAGGCAATCCTTTCGCCTCAGTCTTCCAAAGTGCTGGGATTACAGCCTGAGCCACCGAGCCTGGCCTACACTCTTTTTTTATACAGTAGAATGCGGGGGGAGGCTAATTTATTTCTTTCCACCTTTTTATTTATTTATTTATTTATTATTTTTAATCTTTAGGGGAGCTTATTTCTTTGGTACTTGAGTGTGGCAAAGGCCA